>JAOWBW010003619.1:0-21750 GCA_026119855.1 Campanula takesimana | reverse complement strand
ATTTGAAGATTGCCTTCGTTTTCCAGATTTCTCAAGAACATCTTCATACCTTCATCCTTAGCCCAGATCTTCAAAGCCTTAACACTTTAGTTTCTTGTGCTCTCCATCTCAAAGATCTAAAGAGCCTTGATTCTAAGAACACACACGCACCTCTTTAAGATTAATCATTTAGATTCATCTTTTAGAGATACACCGGTTATTGTTTTGATTTGTTCTTTCATAGTAATAGATCTTGAGTTAGTGTATAAGCTCAAACATTGTAATTTGTAACACTCACTCATATATAAGATCTCGATTAGAAATCCAAGACTAACCATCTGGTAGAGGACGTAGATCTTTCATTGATCGAACCTCTCCAAATAGCTTGTGTTATTATCTTGTCATTTCTTTCAAGTTATTATTTTCACTCACTATTTGCTTGTTTACTCATTGTAGATTGATTGAACTGAATTGTGTTGTGTTTGTTTTATCATTTGCCTTAGTCCTTATTTCACTCACTTTGAGCCAAAATACTTAGTGTGTGTGTTGCGCTCCCTTTATCACTTTGCGCCTACTTCATTACTAAATTCCGCTGTGCATTTCACTCACTCACTTAGGCGCATTCATAACGCTTACTTGATAAAGTGCGCATTCGCAATTGAGTTTTTCAAGGGTACGAAAAGAATTTTAAAACAGCTATTCACCCCCCCCCCCTCTAGCTATTTTTCATACCCTTGTTGCCCTTTGGGACCAACAAGTGGTATCAGAGCAAACACCTTTATAAAACATTTTCGTTTTTCAAGCTTAACAGCTTGGGTGCCGATTCTAAATGGCAAACTCAAAACCTATGGCAACTGCAAACTACACTCACGTTCCGGTCTTTGATGAAGATCATTTTGACGTATGGAAATTCAGCATATTGACTCATCTCAACTCAATCGATGAAAGGCTCCATGACACCGTCGTTTATGGACCTTATATTCCGATGAAGGCGAATCCAAATCCACGCACCAACGCTGCTCAACCTACTGTCCTAAAACCAAGGGAAGAATGGACCGAGGAAGAAATTAGAAGAGTCGCAAATGATGGCAAAGCAAGAAACATTCTTCTAAGCACTCTAAGCACGGCGATGAAACAACAAGTCATGCATTGTGCTACTGCAAATGAGCTATGGGATGCTATTGAAGAGCATATTGAAGGAGACAACGTTTGCAAGGAGAACAAGAAATACGAAGTTCAAAAGAGATTCAACAATTTCTCTCAACTCCCCGGTGAAAACTTAAGGCAAACTTATGAACGCTACTGTGAAATTATCAATCTATGTATTTCACTTGGCATGAAGTTTACCAACAAAGATTTGAATGTAAATTTTCTACAAGCTTTTGGATCAAGATACCTTCATAAATCTAGCGCTCTTGAAGACGCTGGAACTTTAGATGTTTGGACTTTAAGGAACCTATATGCAAATCTCAAAGTTTACGAACTCAAACTCCAACGAATCAGTGAAACTGAAGGAAAGTCAAAATCTATGGCTATGATGGCGCACAGAGAAGCCGCGCCTACTCCTGCGCCTACACCTGCGCCTGTACAAGATGAGAAAAGCTCCGATCCCAAAATTTCTACTTCTGAGCTATTAGACATGGATGATGAAGACTTCGCTTTATTTGTGAAGAAATTTCAAAAGTTCAGAAAATTCTCAAGACCCGGCTCAACCAACAAATTTCAAGGATCTACCAGCAAAGCTCCTCAAAAGTTTTCAAGGAGCAGTGATTCAAAAAGAAAAGAAGATCTTGTTTGTTTTAATTGCAGGAAAACCGGACATTTTGCATCAAGCTGCCCGATCCCCAAATTTGAATATATGCAGAAGAAGAGCAGCCATACTCCTAAATTCACTCCCAAGTTCACTCGACACAAGGGAATGGTTGCTGAAGAAGAAGCACCAGCAAATGAGCACAATACTTGGATTGAAACAGACTCCGATGAGAGCGATGAAGATTCCGATGATGGACTTGTTTGTTTGATGGCAAATGATGATGAAGTTGATGCTTATGATTCTGATGATGACTTCTCCAAGGATGTTCCCGATATGAATGCCTTGAATAAACCTATCAAGAAATCTGCAGGTTTTCAAGAAGCGAAAAAGAAGAAAGGACCAACCATCAGCGAGCTCGTTGAACAAGGATTTCTCACTCCGGCTCAAAACGATGGTGGATTGTTATTCTCACGATGTGATCTTGGAGCAAGGAACAAATTGAGAAAAGGAGCATACATTAGACCACAGGTTGAACCAACTGCTCCAATCTCCAAAATCAATGATGAAGTGATTGCTGAACAAGAAAAATTGTTCAAAAAGGCTGAAAAGGTAATTACTAGATTTGATAGTATGAAGGAAGCTTTAGCACTATCATGTGATGAAATTTCCCAGCTTAAGACCGAGAAATCTCTACTTAAATCTGAACTCACCCTCCTTAAGGAGCAGATAAAGAGCATGACTCCTCTTACCGTTAAAAACACTTTTCTAACAGAACAGAACTCACTTCTTAAAGTTCAAAACGATGAATTGGTTGCTCAAATCACTGATCTTAAAAAGATTACAAATGAGTGGTCCAATTCTCGTGTCACTATGGAGAATATATTGAGTCCCAAAAAGTCAGTGGTGATAAAAGTGGCTTGGGATTCTCATCAACTAGTGACAACTTTAAATGTGATGTCTGTGCTGAAAGAGATAGTGAATTTACAACAACACAAACTCTTGAAATTCCCAAGGAAAAACATTCTAATTCAATGGGTAAAGGACATGAAAAAGTCAAGAGACAAACATTCCATTATGTCTACCCAACGAAGCAATTTGGGAAAGCTAATGGGAAAGATATAGCTACAGATGAACCATCTCCTAGCAAAATCATTCTTGAAAATAGGCGCGCTCCTTCTCCGAGTGCTCATTATGCGCCTAAGAGCCACGCGCCTCATCGCCGTGCGCCTCCTAGCCCTATGCGCCCTTCGAGAAAAAGCGCTCCAAAATTTCAAAAGAAAGATTTTGTTAAGTCTAGTTCATCTGACCCAAAGAAGAATGCCATCCCCAGAAAAGTAAAGAGTTTGTGAAAACTCACGTGATTGGTGGCTTTCATCATTGTTCCATTTGTGATTGTTCAGGACACAAGGCCGTGGAATGCCTTTTGCGATTCACTCCCAATGCCAAAGGACGTAAAAATCCTAAGGTCAAGCAAGAGTGGGTTGTCAAAAGTTGCTAACCCTAGGACCCAAAAGGAATAAAGGGGACCTGCTTAAATGTCTATATTTCAGGTTCTTTGTTTCATGGCTGGATCTTCAAAAGCTAGAAATTATGAATGGATTCTCGATAGTGGGTGTTCAAGACACATGACTGGAGATGAATCCTTATTAGAAGATGTCCATGAGAGAAAGAGGTCCCTCCGTAACATTTGGCGATAATAACAAAGGTCAAGTTGTAGCATATGGAAAGCTCAAGAAAGACAAAGTGTGCATTGAAAGAGTCTCACTCGTGGAAGGGCTCAAGCACAACTTATTATCCATATCTCAATTCTGCGACAAAGGATTAGAATGCCATTTTACTTCAACGCAATGTCTTATCAAGAATGGCAAAACTGGAGCTATCTTACTCACGGGATATCGTAAGACAAATATTTATATTATTGATTTTCATAGTATGAACTCTAGTACTAATCTTTGTTTTGTAGCAAAAAGTGTGAACGAAAATAGTTGGCTGTGGCACAAGCGCTTAAGTCACTTGAACTTCAAGTATCTATCTAAACTCAGCAGGAATAATCTTGTCAAAGGACTCCCAAAGTTGCTGATCATCATGACAAAAAGTGCGCCGCATGTCAACTTGGCAAACAACCGAAGCAGTCATTTTCAAGCAAGTCAAATCCTTCAACTACAAGATGTTTGCAACTGCTTCACATTGATCTATTTGGACCAGTTTCCACCGCAAGCATTCGTAGAAACAAGTATACTCTAGTTGTGGTGGATGATTATTCAAGATATACATGGGTAGAGATGATGATTAAAAAGATGATTGTTATGATATTCTCACTACCTTATTTCGACTGCTCCAAACCCAAAAAGAAGATGACATCGTTAGTGTTCGATCGACAATGGAACAGAATTCAAAAATAACGGTGTTGCTCGATATTGTGAAGATCATGGGATAGATCACAACTTTTCAACCGCCGGAGTTCCTCAACAAAATGGCGTCGTTGAACGAAAGAATAGAACGTTGATTGAAGCGGGAAAGACGATGATAGCTGAAGCTAAATTGCCTAAGTACTTTTGGGAAGAAGCTATCAACACTGCATGTTTTACTCAAAATCGTTCCCTCATCAACAAACTTCACAACAAGACGCCGTATGAACTTTGGCGTGGTAGAACTCCCAACATTGCATTCTTCAAGATCTTTGGTTGCAAATGCTATATCCTCTACAACGGAAACGAACATAGAGGTAAATTCGATGCCAAAGCCGACGAAGGTATTTTTGTTGGGTATGCCAAACACTCTAAAGCTTTTCGTGTTTTAAATAGAACTACATTAGTGATAGTTGAATCTGTACATGTTACTTTTGATGAACATTCTCTCCTTGAGCCACATTTGGCTCCAAATGTTGCTGATGATTCTATTGAGTTAAATGATACAGGTGCTCCTATTTACGTTGCGCCCACTCAAGGTCAGAATCTATCAACACAAGGAAATCCATCTACATCAAATGCGCCTAATTCAATGTATTATGCGCCTGGTGAATCCTCTATTGCGCCTCACTCAAATGATGCGCCTCATGATTCCTCTTACGCGCCTATTTCTACTGCTGCATCTGGTGTAAACCCAAATTTCAATTCTGAGCCAGTTCAACCCCCAAATTTCAATGACTTTGAATCTGGTGAAGAGGTACCAATTGAAGATCTTCAAGTTTCTACGACTCAACCTAACTTACCTCCTGAAATTCGTGAAGTTAGAGGTCACCCAATTGCTAATATCATCGGTGATTACAAGTTGGTGTTCGTACAAGGAGAGCTACAAACTTTGATGCTTACACTGCTTTTATCTCTCAAATTGAACCGAAGAAGGCTGATGAAGCACTCCAAGATCCTAATTGGGTTATTGCAATGCAAGAAGAACTCAATCAATTTGAACGATGTAAGGTTTGGACTCTTGTTCCAAGACCAAATGATCAAGGAGTGATTGGTACGAAATGGGTGTTCAGGAACAAGATGGATGAGAATGGAACCATCACGAGAAACAAAGCAAGATTGGTTGCACAAGGCTATAGGCAAGAAGAAGGAATTGATTACGATGAAACTTTTGCGCCCGTAGCAAGACTTGAAGCTATCAGATTATTTCTAGCTTACGCCGCTCACAAGAACTTCAAGTTATATCAAATGGATGTGAAGAGCGCGTTTCTAAATGGTGAACTCCAAGAACAAGTCTATGTTGCTCAACCACCTGGGTTTGAAGATTCACAATTTCCAAATCATGTGTACAAACTCCAGAAAGCTTTGTATGGACTCAAACAAGCACCAAGAGCATGGTATGATACACTATCCAAGTTTCTCATCGAAAAAGGCTTCACTCGCGGTAAAATCGATACAACTCTTTTCATTGCCAAACATAATGGTCATAAATTACTTGTTCAAATTTATGTTGATGATATTATATTTGGTTCTACTAATGAATTGTTGTGCAAGCGTTTTGAGAAACTAATGAAGAGCAAGTTTGAAATGAGCATGATGGGAGAACTCACATTCTTCCTCGGGCTTCAAATCAAGCAAATGAGTGAAGGCATTTTTATCAACCAATCCAAATACACAAAGGACTTAATCAAGAAGTTTGGACTTGAGAACGCTAAATCATACGATACTCCAATGGCCACCGGCAACAAACTCGACAAAGATCTAAAAGGTAAACGTGTTGATCAAACGCTCTATCGAGGTATGATTGGCTCACTCCTTTATCTTACTGCTAGCAGGCCCGATATTATGTTTAGTGTTTGTTTTGTGCTCGTTATCAATCCGACCCTAGAGAAGCACACTTAATTGCTGTGAAACGTATTATAAGATATCTCTCTGGCACTGTTAACCTTGGACTTTGGTACACCAAAGATTCGAACTTTAAACTTGTAGGTTACTCAGATGCGGATTATGCAGCGTGCACAATTGATAGGAAAAGCACAAGTGGCACTTGTCATTTCCTCGGATATAGACTTGTGTCATGGGCGAGTAAGAAACAAGCTTCAGTATCTGTCTCAACAACCGAAGCCGAATATATCGCTGCGGGAAGTTGTTGTTGTCAAATACTCTGGATGAAGCAGCAATTGGTGGACTATGATATCATCGAAGAAAATTGTCCCATCTACTGCGACAATACATCAACAATTGCGGTTTCTGAAAATCCTGTCATGCACTCAAAGACCAAGCACATCGACATCAAATATCACTTCCTCAAAGACCACGTGGAAAAAGGCAATATTCATTTGGAACACGTGGGAACCGACTATCAAATCGCCGACATTCTAACTAAAGCACTTGACGCGAAACGGTTCATGTTTTTGAGAGGTGAAATGGGTATGCTTGAACTCAACTAAATTCAAATTAGTTTTGTCAATACTAATGATTTTATGTTGTGTTGAGTTATGAGTATATTAGGTACAAATGATTAAATCAATTTTTCAAAAGTTTCAAGGAAATTATGCGCCATCTATGCGCCTTACTAACTGCGCGCCCATCTCTCGTTTTCTGCGCGCACAATATCTGCGCGCCTATCAATTCATGCGCGCGCTCAACCATCTTTGCGCGCCTTGATCTTTGCGCGCCTTGATGTTAATGCGCCTTGATGAATAATGCGCCTAGATGAGTATGCGCCTTGCTGAAGTAATGCGCCTCTTCATGCGCGCATTAACTATTGCGGCTCAATCATTTCTCAAAATTCAATTTCAAGATTGAACGTAATAAATACACAAGTACCAGGTATGTTCATTCTGTCATTTATTATATAGGAATCTATGTCTTTTGACATTCCTTTAATTGTTCAAGGGTACTTGTGCAATTAAAATTTTTCCTCGGTTTACGCTTTTCGAAAAATTTTATTTTCTGGGATATATGTCTTGCACCCCCAACTTACACCAAAATAGATGTTTTGGTGTTTGTGCAAAATTAGTCAAAAATTGCTCATACACTTAAAGGGAAAGTGGGAGCAGTTTTCAAAAACCTAAATGTCACATCATGACACTTTAGGTCATTCAGCAATAATGCCCCTCAAATCCAAAAATCCCTCATTAATGAATGTCCTTTTTGTCATGATGAGCCGCCATTTCAAATCCCTCATAAATGCCATCCCTTCAACTTCTCATCTTTTTAATTTTTGACTGTGTTTTTGCTTATCAGTGCAAATTTTAAACCTAAACCTATAAAAACACATCATCACCTTCCTTCCTCTCACCTACTCTATTTCTCTCTCTCTCCCCGTCTCACTCCCTCTCCCCAGACTCGTCTCTCTCTCTTCATTCTCATTTTTCTTCTTCATTTTACATATATATAAGTTTATGGGTCCTAAGAAAGCATCAAAAATCCACACAAACGATATGGTATGAATTCTCAACCTTTAATCTCCTTATATTCTGTTTTTTTCTTCATTTCAGTGATGTTTTCGTTTTTTTTAAACCCGGATTCATTTCTTTGATTTCTCTTGATTCGATGATCCGTTTTCTATATCGTTTGTTGGGCTGTGTTCTTTCTAGATTTCGAATCTTTTAAAACCAACATTTTAAACGATCAATGCTCTGTTTGTTACAATCGTTGAGTTTGTTTTCAAAATTTTTCAAAATTTTCGGGCATTCTTTTGATCATTGTGCTTCATTATTGATTTGTTCTTATTTTTGTTTGCATATTTAGATTCCTTGTCGTCATGCGGTCATTTTGATATATTATTTGTCTATTTGGTGAAGTTTCATGATTTTCGTGTTCTTGGTGTTCTTCGAGCATTCAGGGGTCGTTCTTCGTGTTCTTCGTCATTATGCATGTTTTGGTCTCTAAAAATTTTCTAACTTGTTTTCGAAAATTTGAACTTTTTGATTTTCATTTCTTTCATTTGAATGCTTGTTGTTTGTTTTCTTCTAAGTAAAAATTTTCACGTCATGCGCCTATGTACTTCTTTATGCGCCTATTTTTTATGCGCCTGAATGATTTATGCGCCTTACTTGTATATGCGCTTAAATCATTCTGCGCCTAAAAACCTTATGCACTAACTTCGTACTTAGTCAAATTTCGTTGTTTTAATTTTTCCTTAGTATTCACATAGAAACCATTATTATGCGCCTTGTAACTCTATGCGCCTTCAATGTTTTATGCGCCTAATTCAATCATGCGCCTTGATTCTCTATAATTTTGTGCGCCTGTTTCAATATGCGCCTATATATTTCATGCGCCTATGTTACTTTGATCATTTTATGTTTTCTATGCGCCTATATCACTTCTAACATCAATCATTTTTTCAGGACCTTGCAAATTTCAAACTTGAAGAAACTCTTGATCTATTGGAGTTATCTGGTGAAGTGATGGGAAGAGAAATAATAGAGACTCTGCGCGTCGCTGGTCTGCTCCCTTTATTCACCATGGACCAAGATTTCTTCTCTGCGCTCCTCGTGGATGAGTTCTTCTCCACTGCTGTTCTAGTGGAAATTGACGTAAATGGGCGCACTCACTACCGGATTGAGGCGCGCGTTCAAAATGTTGACGTCCATGTTTCATCATCTGTGATTCGACACTTGCTCGGTTTTCCATCTACCGTGGAAGATCGCATTATTGGGCGCCCGATGACTTACTCATTGATGATCAGAACAAGATGGCTGCCTCACTTCTAAATATTCCCACGCTTCAAAACAATATCAAAAACACCGAAATTCGAGATGGTGGAGAACTCTTGACTCACATCGCTCACTTGGTGGGAACTTCAATAGTGTTCAAAACTGGGAACGTAAACGATTCACGGTTGAACAATGGGAATACACAGCTGCTATCATGGCCAAGGAGACGCTTCACTGGCCTCATATTCTGTTCAAGACTCTGCGTGAGCAAATTGATAAATTTGTGAAGAACAAAAGTGATGGAAAGACCCGATTCCGCTCACACTGCCTTTATTCTCACAAAACTTTTTCTAACTTACCCTGATTAGTTAAGTTTTTGAATGAGAATCCGGAGTACAAGATCAACGATGTTCCAATGTTTGGTAAAGCTAGTTTGGACCTCAAGAAGCGAGGAAGAAGCCCACAAAGCGCGCAAAAGGAATCCAAATCAAGACTGTTGAAGGCTTAGTTGATGAAGACACTGAGTCGAATGCGCGCCAGTCCTTAAAAGCGCACCATTATTAAAGAGCGCAGTAAAAGCAAGCGCTAGACAAAGCGCAGATCCAGTGCAGGCGCAGATAAAAGCAAAGGCAAACGGGTAGTTGATGACCCTACTCCTGCGCCTGTCAAACGCACTAGATTTGAAACTGATGATGAGCGAGATCTGAGGCTAGCGCAGAAGCCAGCAGGCTTGAGCTCAACGAAAAGAGATGAAGACTTTCTAGCCAAACAAGCTGCTGAGTCAGAAAAGTTAGAGCGCATGAAAGGCGCCGGATCAAGCGCAGATATTGAGAAAGGGCCTTCTGTTCCCGCCTTCCCAGCGCGCTCCTTCTCAACGCGCCCCCACTCCTCGTGCGCCCTCATTCAAATTTCAACCTTCCAATATGTCAAGGGCACAACTCCTCTCTGATTTCTTCGGCGATGACATTTCAGACTGAGGAACCCGTTCAGGGAGCAAGAGACCATCCCTCAGCGCACTCCTTCTCCAGTTGCGCCTCCACCTGGACCAGATCCGATCTCAACAGAAACTTTTGATGTTGAAACAGTTGTTGTTGACACTGTTGAAATTGAAACTGAAGATGAATTTGAGTCTCCTACTCATTCACCTACCCCTGCGCCTCCTCCGTCTGCTCCTGATTTGAGCGAGGTACTTTCCATTCTTCATTCTTTACAGCAGGGGCAAGCCAATTTAGAGCAAGGACAGGCGCATATAAAGTCTCACTTTGAGCTTCTACTCCTTACTCACTGATCAATCTGAAGAGATTGCTGCCATTAAGGGGGAGATGAACTCTCTCAAGGCCAAACTTTCTGCTCCTTCTCCTCCTCCGGCGCAGAATCAGGTTCAAGCTCATACTGACCAGGCGCAAACCACCGCTTCTGCGCCTACGTTCATACCTCAATCTGCTGCGTCTCAATCAAATATGAATGTGCTTGTATCTAAGTTGGATGTCCTGAAAGAGTTGGTCGTCACTCATTTCACTGCTGCTCACTCAAGCTCCGACAGACGCGCTGAACATATTTCTTCAGATATTATCACGGCTCAAAATGCCATTGAAGCTCACATTCAAATCTTGGAAGAAAACATTTCACAGCAGCAGCAGATCACTCAGCGTTCCATTGATGAATACCAAAACATCAATGTGAATCACTTGAGTTATATTAGAGACGGTATTACTGCTACTCATCCAGTGTCACGGACACTCAAGGGTTAGTGAACCGTAGTCATCAGCTCGCAAAGCAAATTCAGCGTTCTGTTTCAGAGATCGTTGAAGGATTGAAGGAAGATGATGCGCCTCCCAACCCTTAGCTTCTATTATTTTTTTTGTAAATTTTTAGAATCTTTTGTGATAGTGATTTTGTGCTTACTTGTTTTAGCACCTTTTGTTTTTGTTCTATTCAAAACTTGTAACTTGTAACTCTTACACCCCAAGTTTTAATGAGAACAATGCATCACTCATTATCAAACCTTGTTCACTCAAACTCCTTGTTTGTAGAACAATGAATATTGTTTAAATTCATAATGCATCATATTGAATTGTTTCATACTTTCATGCATTAAGTTTAAACTTGGTTTAAACACATTTCAAAACTAAAAAATCATATATCATCTTGAATGTGTTAAACTGTTGTTTCTATCTTTCCATATGTAACTCTTTATTCTTATTGGAATAGATTAGGAATCTATATTTTGGACTAGTGTGTACATTAACTTGAGACATGAATTACCAATTTCATTCATTTGGACATGTTTTTATCAAGTATAATGTTTGTCCTTGATATAGTAGGTAATGGCATCAATCAAATAGGGGGAGATTGTTGGGTATGCCCACATATATCTCAGTTTTAATGTATTAGGATTTATTAGATTTGATTGATCCATCACCTAAGTTTTTATTTCATGGACTTTAGACCCACATGTAAGAAGTATTTATACTTCATTTTTAGGTTGTCCATTGTTATAGAATAGGCTTAGAGAAATAGGGCAAGAAGATCAAGTTTCAAGAAAAATCACTCAGTGAGTTTGAGCCGCGCTTATGCGCCTCCTGCGCCACGCGCCATGCGCCTCTTCACTCGCGCCTTGCGCCATTTAGAGCGCGCGCATAAGGATTTCTTCATAAACTTACGCGCCTCTGCGCCCCTTGTTTTAAGCGCACGTTTACTGTGCGCCTATTGGCTAAATGCGCCTCTTGGCTCAAACGCGCCTCAAAGTGTTTATTCAAACACTCAGTGATTTATTGAAGACTCGAAGACTTGAAAAGAATTCAAAATTACGCCAATGATCCAACGGTGGTTAAAAGATGCATATGCGCCTAATCTGTTGACACGCGTCCATAACGGTCACTTTTATGTTGAGTGTCAAAATGGCCATAATATATGCATGCTCCAATCAACAAGCGACAGCTCATCTTATCCACAAGGATTTCCAACGGCTAGTTTTTTGAAGTTCACTATAAATACCCCATAACTTCAACATTTTGAAGTTGCTGAGTTTGCTAAGAATTTCAAGAATTTCTCTCTCAAAGCATTTGTTGAAGATTTGAAGATTGCCTTCGTTTTTCCAGATTTCTCAAGAACATCTTCATACCTTCATCCTTAGCCCAGATCTTCAAAGCCTTAACACTTTAGTTTCTTGTGCTCTCCATCTCAAAGATCTAAAGAGCCTTGATTCTAAGAACACACACGCACCTCTTTAAGATTAATCATTTAGATTCATCTTTTAGAGATACACCGGTTATTGTTTTGGATTTGTTCTTTCATAGTAATAGATCTTGAGTTAGTGTATAAGCTCAAACATTGTAATTTGTAACACTCACTCATTATATAAGATCTCGTTTAGAAATCCAAGACTAACCATCTTGGTAGAGGACGTAGATCTTTCATTGATCGAACCTCTCCAAATAGCTTGTGTTATTATCTTGTCATTTCTTTCAAGTTATTATTTTCACTCACTATTTGCTTGTTTACTCATTGTAGATTGATTGAACTGAATTGTGTTGTGTTTGTTTATCATTTGCCTTAGTTCCTTATTTCACTCACTTTGAGCCAAAATACTTAGTGTTGTGTTGCGCTCCCTTTATCACTTTGCGCCTACTTTCATTACTAAATTCCGCTGTGCATTTCACTCACTCACTTAGGCGCATTTCATAACGCTTACTTGATAAAGTGCGCATTCGCAATTGAGTTTTTCAAGGGTACGAAAAGAATTTTAAAACAGCTATTCACCCCCCCCTCTAGCTATTTTTCATACCCTTGTTGCCCTTTGGGACCAACAAGGGTATCAGAGCAAACACCTTTATAAAACATTTTCGTTTTTCAGCTTAACAGCTTGGGTGCCGATTCTAAATGGCAAACTCAAAACTATGGCAACTGCAAACTACACTCACGTTCCGGTCTTTGATGAAGATCATTTTGACGTATGGAAATTCAGCATATTGACTCATCTCAACTCAATCGATGAAAGCTCCATGACACCGTCGTTTATGGACCTTATATTCCGATGAAGGCGAATCCAAATCCACGCACCAACGCTGCTCAACCTACTGTCCTAAAACCAAGGAAGAATGGACCGAGGAAGAAATTAGAAGAGTCGCAAATGATGGCAAAGCAAGAAACATTCTTCTAAGCACTCTAAGCACGGCGATGAAACAAAAAGTCATGCATTGTGCTACTGCAAATGAGCTATGGGATGCTATTGAAGAGCATATTGAAGGAGACACCGTTTGCAAGGAGAACAAGAAATACGAAGTTCAAAAGAGATTCAACAATTTCTCTCAACTCCCCGGTGAAAACTTAAGGCAAACTTATGAACGCTACTGTGAAATTATCAATCTATGTATTTCACTTGGCATGAAGTTTACCAACAAAGATTTGAATGTAAATTTTCTACAAGCTTTTGGATCAAGATACCTTCATAAATCTAGCGCTCTGAAGACGCTGGAACTTTAGATGTTTGGACTTTAAGGAACCTATATGCAAATCTCAAAGTTTACGAACTCAAACTCCAACGAATCAGTGAAACTGAAGGAAAGTCAAAATCTATGCTATGATGGCGCACAGAGAAGCCGCGCCTACTCCTGCGCCTACACCTGCGCCTGTACAAGATGAGAAAAGCTCGATCCCAAAATTTCTACTTCTGAGCTATTAGACATGGATGATGAAGACTTCGCTTTATTTGTGAAGAAATTTCAAAAGTTCAGAAAATTCTCAAGACCCGGCTCAACCAACAAATTTCAAGGATCTACCAGCAAAGCTCCTCAAAAGTTTTCAAGGAGCAGTGATTCAAAAAGAAAAGAAGATCTTGTTTGTTTTAATTGCAGGAAACCCGGACATTTTGCATCAAGCTGCCCGATCCCCAAATTTGAATATATGCAGAAGAAGAGCAGCCATACTCCTAAATTCACTCCCAAGTTCACTCGACACAAGGGAATGGTTGCTGAAGAAGAAGCACCAGCAAATGAGCACAATACTTGGATTGAAACAGACTCCGATGAGAGCGATGAAGATTCCGATGATGGACTTGTTTGTTTGATGGCAAATGATGATGAAGTTGATGCTTATGATTCTGATGATGACTTCTCCAAGGATGTTCCGATATGAATGCCTTGAATAAACCTATCAAGAAATCTGCAGGTTTTCAAGAAGCGAAAAAGAAGAAAGGACCAACCATCAGCGAGCTCGTTGAACAAGGATTTTCCTCCTCCGGCTCAAAACGATGGTGGATTGTTATTCTCACGATGTGATCTTGGAGCAAGGAACAAATTGAGAAAAGGAGCATACATTAGACCACAGGTTGAACCAACTGCTCCAATCTCCAAAATCAATGATGAAGTGATTGCTGAACAAGAAAAATTGTTCAAAAAGGCTGAAAAGGTAATTACTAGATTTGATAGTATGAAGGAAGCTTTAGCACTATCATGTGATGAAATTTCCCAGCTTAAGACCGAGAAATCTCTACTTAAATCTGAACTCACCCTCCTTAAGGAGCAGATAAAGAGCATGACTCTCTTACCGTTAAAAACACTTTCTAAAGAACAGAACTCACTTCTTAAAGTTCAAAACGATGAATTGGTTGCTCAAATCACTGATCTTAAAAAGATTACAAATGAGTGGTCCAATTCTCGTGTCACTATGGAGAATATATTTGAGTCCCAAAAAGTCAGTGGTGATAAAAGTGGCTTGGGATTCTCATCGACTAGTGACAACTTTAAATGTGATGTCTGTGCTGAAAGAGATAGTGAATTTACCAACCAACAAACTCTTGAAATTCCCAAGGAAAAACATTCTAATTCAATGGGTAAAGGACATGAAAAAGTCAAGAGACAAACATTCCATTATGTCTACCCAACGAAGCAATTTGGGAAAGCTAATGGGAAAGATATAGCTACAGATGAACCATCTCCTAGCTACAGATGAACCATCTCCTAGCAAAAAGGAATTAGTGCTTATTGTGGAATGGATGGGGTATAATAGTTTTATGAGACGGAAGGAGTGTGATAAGTTATCTCTAAAATGAATGTCCAATTTTATTCTCATCAAAAATATATTTTAGTTTTCATTTTGAGACAAAACGAGTACTTGAGTTCTCCTGTGAACAATGGTGAAATAGTGTCTATTTGTGCCATTCAGTAGAGCTGAGATTCCATGTTAAGTTCTTAAGAATGCTTCAGCCATAGATTAGTGTTGTGAAATTAACTGGTGTGCTCCTCTTAGGTGCTGACATTATCTATTTACAGTAGTTGTTTTTCCATTCCCAAATTCTCAAGTGTTTATGCACTATTTTCTTTATATTCCCTCCGTCCCAAAATGATTATGCACTATTTTCTTTATATTCCCTCCGTCCCAAAATGATTTACCGTTTGATTATTCAAACTTTTTAAGGATATGACCATTTGCTTCACTAGTCATGTTTTGGTTGTGAACTTTTAAAGCCTAGATTGTAGAAATGAGAACAACTTTTTGAGACAATGAAACATGGTAAATGAGAAGATAATTTTGGAACGGAGGGAGTATAAATTTCTTCATAAGGCAATGGCACTTTGTCTCTGGCTAATTTGTGAAATCTATATATATATATATATATTAAAGTTGGTGAGGAGAGCCATGATGTTGCCACATAGACAAGTCTTAGAGAAAGGTTGCATTTGGTGTTGCCACATCATTACCACCCTTATAAATAAGAGACTTTTCAAATTCTTTTTCTTAGCTAATAGTATTAGTTACTATATAGGGTAACTATTATAGTTAACTACTATAGTAACTAATACTTATAATAGTAATAGTTACTATAATAGGTAACTATTATAGTTAACTACTATAGTAACTAATACTTATAATAGTAATAGTTACTATAATAGGTAACTATAATAGTTAACTATTAATAGGTAACTATTATATTTAACTATTACTCCTACTTTCCCAGAGTAAGAGTCCTACTTTCTATTTTGGTACATCCCAAAGTAAAAGTATTTTTCCAAAAATAGCAAATAATATTTTCTATTCATCTCACTCATTATCTCTCATACTTTACTTTTATACTCACAAAACCAATCAATTATTATTCCATCCCACTCATTCTATCTCCTAATTTAATTTTACACTCACAACACTTACTTACTTCCATCATTTCTTAATCTACGTGCAAATAAGAGGTAGGACTCTTACTTCGGGACAGAGGGAGTAATATTTAACTATTATAACTAACTATTACTATTAATAGTATTAGTTAATTATAATAGTTAAATATAATTGTTAACTATAATAGTTACTATATAAGTTAATACTAATATTAATAGTATTAGTTAATCATAATTGTTACAATATATATTAACTATTACTATTAATTATATTATTTAATAATAATAGTTAATATATATGTTAACTATTACTATTAATACCATTAGTTTTTTGAAATATTCATACAACAAACTTAAATGTACTTCTAAATTAATTAAAAAAAAATTTATTACAACTATGTACAAGCAAAGCTATGAAAATGTTTTGTATTAGTAAAATATAAGGTAACTATTATAGTTAACTACTATATAATAACTAATATTTATAATAGTAATAGTTCTTATAATAGGTAACTATTATAGTTAACTACTATAGTAACTAATACTTATAATATTAATAGTTACTATTATAGGTAACTATTATAGTTAACTACTATAGTAACTAATAATTATAATAGTAATAGTTACTATAATAGGTAAGTATAATAGTTAACTATTAATAGTTAACTATTACTCCCTACGCCCCAGAGTAAGAGTCCTACTTTCTATTTTGGTACATCCCATAGTAAAAGTCTTTTTCCAAAAATAGCAAAAGATATTTATTATTCATCTCACTCATTCTCTCTCATACTTTACTTTTATACTCACAAACCAACTAACTTATTATTCCATCCCACTCATTCTCTCTCATAATTTACTTTTACACTAACTACACTTCCTTACTTCCATCATTTCTTAATCTCCGTGCAAATGAGAGGTAGAACTCTTACTCCGGGACAGATGGAGTAATATTAACTATTATAACTAACTAAAACCCTTAATAGTATTAGTTAATTATAATAGTTAAATATAAATTAACTATAATAGTTACTATATAATATATAAGTTAATTATTATTATTAATAGTATTAGTTAATTATAATTGTTACAATATATATTAACTATTACTATTAATTATATTATTTAATCATAATAGTTACTATATATGTTAACTATTACTATTAATACCATTAAGTTTTTTGAAATATTCATACAACAAACTTAAATGTACTTCTAAATTAATTAAAAAAACATATTTATTACAACTATGTACAACCAAAGCTATGAAAATATTTTGATTAATTTAAAATATAATATATTTTCAAATAAAATTATTATGCTAATTTATCAATTAAAAAACATCAAAAAAGGAAAATACAAAAACATTAACAGAATAGATTCCCGTGCGGAGCACGGGTTACCTACTAGTAAATGTTAATGGTGAAGTATGCGTTGGTGAAGTATGCGTGACTGCTTGATAGGATAGTAATAAAAGTGGGTGTTTTAATATTGCAGAGTTTTTTTTTTTAATCTTTAAATAGGGGTATGATTGTAATAGAAGTGGGTGTAGTTACTACTTTAAATATGGTCCTATTTTAACTAATGGGTGAGCTCACTAAAGTGGGCATACTTACCAATTTGGTGGGTGTTTATATCACCACTCAATCGCAAGAATATATCTATTGAGGTGGTATTGTGCTAAATTAGGTTGATTAGCTGAGTACCGAGGGCTGTTCGGTAAAACTAAAAATTAATCTCTGAAAAGTAGAGCTGAAATTATTAAGTTGCTGAATTTTGTAAAACTTCAATTGTTTGGTATCGACAAACTACATACATCTGAGTTAATCAAAATTGTACAAAAACACTCAAAAATAGTCTCATCTCTTTCACTGATTTTTCTTTATCCTCAAACAAAAATAGTCATTTGTTAAAATAAATAATTATAATTCAAAAATATTATTGTCAAATTATCTTTAATTTAGACCGATAATAATAATATTTGCACAGTTTTTTATGGTACTTTCATTTGTCGCACATTAATAAAGTTCATCTTCACTATTTTGATCATTTTTACTTAACTTTGACCAAAAAATTTATAAAATTTAATCATGATACTCAATAAAATATTATCAAAATTTATAATATAAAAATAAGTTCGTTTTAATTTTATCATATTTAATCTGTATGAAAAAATAAAATATTTCAACAAAAGAAAGTAACATTAAATAAACAAATAAAGCGGACAATATCATACTATTGTGGAGTGATGGGGGTGGTCGCGGTCCAACAACTGGTATCAGTGCTCCATTCGCGAGGTCACACTAAAGGAAATCCAACTGGTATCACACTATAGGAAATCCAACTGGTATCAGTGCTCCATTCGCGAGGTCACACTAAAGGAAATTGTTGGTCCCAAAGACACAACAAGAGTATGAAAAGAGGCTAGAGGGGGGTGATAGCCTATTTAAAATTTCAACCCTTTTTCAAATTCAACCTTATGCTTACACTATGAATTTTGCGGTCAATAAAAACCACGCAGTCAAGTGTAATATGCACAGCGGAAGTTTTCGATGGAAATAAGTTAGAGTTGGTTTTGACTAAAAATCTCTAAGTATTGGAACACCAGAACTCACGGTCAACCAGTTGTGGTCGAGTGAGTGCGGTCTGGGTAGAGGTGCGGTCAAGAGAAATGCGGTCAAGATATGTTGAGATTGAAAGTTGTTGTCTTGATGGATTGGCAAAAATGATAAGTTAGTCAGATTTTAGCATAGGTAGTAAGTTGAAAAAACAAACACAATTCACAATCAGTTTGAATATCTGTAAGATCAAACACTAAACGACAAACAAGATTAATATGAACAATGACGAACAAGATGAACAATACTTGAAAGTAAATTGCAGAATGTAAAAGGCTGTAAGTAAATGACACAAGGATTTGGAAAGGTTCGATCTGTTAAAGATCTACGTCCTTTACCAAGATGTCAGTCTTGGATTTTGAATGAGGTATATATTGATTCTCTTGTGTACAGATTACAGAGATGAAGTATTGAATCAACACCTATTTTCTATGAAGATCAAATCCTAGACTTAGACCAGTGTATCCCTAATGATGCAATCTATGTGATTGATCAATCGGGGTGAGTGTGTGTATAAGAATCATAAGCTCTTTAAAATCTAAGTGATTGTAGAGCTAATGAATCTTGTGTGTTACAAGGCTTGAGATGACTTGAATGTTGCTGGAGATCTTTGAAGGTTTGAAGGCGAAAGCTTGAAGATTCAAATGATTCTGGAAATCTTGAGTTATGATCTTCAATCACCAAGTATTTCAACAGCAATTTCTCTCTTTGAATCTAAGCAATGTTCAATGAAGAACTCAAGGTCTATTTATAGCCTTGAATGAGAGACTAGCCGTTAGAAATACTTGGGGTCCAAGTTGAAGGACAATGAGCTTTTGAATTCTGATTGGAGCTCAGTCTGAGTTGTCCTTTTGTTGCAGAGTAGTGGTGATCCCACTAACAGTTGTATTCAAATTTGAATTTTGAATTCTGTAACGTTCTAAACTAACCATAGTTTTGGACATAAGTGAGACCATGGTTAAGCTTGAACAAACTTTGGTTGCTTGGACATCTTCACTTGCGGTCGAGATCTTACGGTCGAGTGTCTTGCGGTCAAGGGATCAAAGGCGACCAGCTGACAAGATTTGCCACGAAGCTCACGGTCACTGACCTGCGGTCATGTGATTCACGGTCAAGACATTGACCACTAATTTCCAGACTTAGAAAATTTAAGACCTATCCATCTAAAGCCTATACTACTAAATTGGAATATTCTAGAAATGAAGTTTTAACACTTCTTACAATATAACCTAAAGTCACAAAAAGTAAAATTAGGTTATGGGATCAATCAAATCTAGGTAATAGGAGTGCTTTTTAATAAGCATACCCAACAATCTCCCCTATTTGATTGAGACCATTACCTACTATAACAAAGGCTAATTCATTGTACTTGGTAATAACATGTTTTCAAGAAATTTTATTTTATTAATTCATGCCCCAAGTCAATGCACACTCTAAGCCAATGTCATAGATTTCTATCATCCTAAAAAGAAAAAATTAAATTCTAATCTAGCAAGATAGAAATATAAAGTTTGAAAGCATTTAGAGACAATATCAATGAGTATGTAAATGCATCAAACACACATTCAGAACACTCCAAAGAAATATCTATTTAAGCATAGGAGTGCAAAATCAAAAGAGTAATAAGAGTTTTACAAACCCAAATAAGACATAAAAGTAAATTGTTTTGAGATAAACATCACAAATTGTTTAAAATGACCACACACGGTCATATCGAATAAGTTACGGAAGGGAAATTCACGGTAGAGGATAGCCTAGAAGCGGTCAAACTCGTGAAGTTCATCTTCTGAGAGATCGGAGAAGGGGAAAGCGGTAGGATGGCATGGACAGACCGGGGATGAGGATAGGCACTATAATTCCATCTTCTTCATCATCAACTTCTTGTGCATTCACGTTCCCATGGCCTGCTCTTCAGCTTCTTGATTTTCACCTTGATTTCCTTGGCGGCTTAGCCTGTTCATCACAGTGTTGACTCGGTTGGACAGCAAGTCAATTTTGTGAGATTGGCCATATATGCGGTTGGTGTTCAAAATCATTGCATGCTTAAAGGCTTCAATTTTTCTACCCAAGCTTTCATTCAAGGCAGATAGAGCGGCCTTGAGGGCAATGTCAACATCCTTCTCAACCGATACCCTTACTTTCTCACTCTTGAGAGAGATCATCTTTAACATCTTCAATAGTTTTTGAGATATCGACCGAGGCTTTTAATACTTCCTTTGAAAAAACACTTCATGATAGCTCTGTTTTGAATAAGGAAAGATTGATTCATAAAGTCAGGTGTTAAAAAGCGCTAGGAGCAACAAGAGCGGTGGAGGTGGATGAACTGCCTGCCTGACCGGGCTTTGAAGAGATGCTGCTTGACCGGATTATGGCGTCTGTTACAGCCTTTGATATGTACTCTCTCTCCGCCTTAATGGTCTCAATCAGTGGAATGGAGAGAGGTAACCTGGTCCTTAAGCAAAGAATTAGCAGACTTCAAAACTCAGTGATTTTACCTGAAGAACGGCCTGGTTGGTCGTCAGCTTCGAAATCTGGGTCTGAGAATCCAATTTGATCTGAGTGAGCATATCTACGGCGGTCAACAGATGGGCAATAGAAATCGACCAGAACTTCAAACGCGCGTCGGTCTGACTGGAGAAGAGGTGGGAGATATGGTTACTTTACTAGTATCATCAACTAAGCGGTCACTGGGTTCATAGTCATCCTCTTGACCGAGACCCTCATGCTCAGGCACTTGGCCATCTTCTTCCACTTCCTTCTCAAACTCAGCAGACTTTTAACATGTGCATTCTTTTCTTCAGCATCACTAAAAACAGGGCTATCAGCATTGATACCGTTATCAACTTCATCACCTTCACCGGCATTATCATCAAT
Organism: Campanula takesimana; assembly: GCA_026119855.1. Classification (NCBI taxonomy): domain Eukaryota; kingdom Viridiplantae; phylum Streptophyta; class Magnoliopsida; order Asterales; family Campanulaceae; genus Campanula; species Campanula takesimana. The sequence continues at coordinate 342 of JAOWBW010003619.1, read as the reverse complement.
ATGAATCTGTCCCATCGTCAGACACATCCTCCACTTCTTCATCAGTGGGTTCATCAACTAAGTCAAGAGTGGTTTGGGAATAGGTGCCTTTTCAGGCGCCTGGGGAGGAGAAAATCTCAACTACATCATCACGGTACCAGGAGCAGGTGAACGGATGGGGTAAAAATCAGGAGAGGCGGTCGATGGAGGAGGACGGGTAACTTTAGTCTTTTTGGAAACCTTCTGGGGGACTAAGAGATAAATTATTTTCTTGGATTTTCCCCCTGAGATGGTGTGGGGAGAGGTTTCTTGAGCTTCAGAGACTTGGAGGGAGCAGTAGGAGAGGAGACGGTAGATTTGACT
>JAOWBW010003618.1:0-21756 GCA_026119855.1 Campanula takesimana | reverse complement strand
CAAGGGTTAGTTATTCCTATATTCATCTTGTTGTATTTGATTTAATCATATGAACAGATCCATGGCTTTGGGTTTTCTTAATTTAAATGCTAAATTCGCTGCGGCATGTTACTTGGAAACCCAACAGTGGTATCAGAGCCCGTATGTTGATTAATTCAATACTTGGATCATGTTGTGTGTATGTAAATTGTTTATGTGCCAAGCAGGATAATGAATAATTGGATTATATGATGTTTATGTGTTTGTGATTTTATGTGGTTTATTGTTTTGCAACTTTAATCGCACGATTCAATCGCAATAAAATTATGGTGGATTCTGAATTATTTCGATTATTGATTTTGATGGATCAAAGTTTAATAATCGGGGAAAAATAATTTTGAGTTTTAATAATCGGGGAAAAATAATTTGAGACAAATTTTCGAACTTTAAAATTCTATACTATTCTGGCCATTCAAGCGGGCGCCTGGTCCTTTGCAGGCGGGCGCTCGGTGGTCAAGATTTGTTCTGATTTGGTTAAAATCTGATATGAATTTTCGATAAATTCGACAAAACAGTAACAGAACCAGTCCAGACTTGTTGATCTGGAATGGGTTTTGGGTAGTTGGTTTGTGTGTGGATTTTGGGGTTTGATTTCCTATTTGTTTTAGTCTTGTGATTCCTAGATGGTTCAAGTTTTGGATGGCTAATCTGCGTTCATCGAGATTGTGTTTCCAAAATTGATCGCAAATCAAAGTTTCAAAGATAAAACGAAGTTAGAATTATGAAGAGTTCATAATTGCTAAAATTGAGAAACAAAGTTCTTGATTCAATGATGGAGATCCATGTGGAATTGTGAATGCAATTGGCCTACGTTCATCGAGACCATCTATTGCTTAGTTTCGGCCACATGGACTACTTTCTTGGTTTCTTGAATTAGTGCGGGATTGTGGTTGCCTAATGGCTTTGTTCGACCGCACTTCTTGTTGTCTTGATTTGGAGATAATAACCAAAGTTGAATTAGTCTCATCCTCATAATTATAGAGAAACTAATGACACATAAATATCATGCTTAAATTATGGGATTTAATTTAGTGGCTAAACTTGATGTGTAACATTTTTATATTATGTGCTCATAAATTTGTTATATGCTATATGTGATGAACCTTCAAAGAAAGTTTAAGTCCTTCTTTGCCATGCCATGATTAAAACACTTGTTATATATGGTGATTTGATGTGGGTTCGCCTCCGTGAAGTGCATTGATTTTATTCATGTATGAGCAGATGAGGTTCATTAATTAATGTGGGCTTGCCTCCGCAAGGTGCATTAAATTGAATGGTTCCTATGCGTTTAAAATGGTCGGACTTAATTAGGCGTCAAAACAGTTTTTGGGCCTAGGCAAAAGATGAGATTAAACATGCTTTTTGAAATCGGATTTCTCAAAGAATCTCATAAAAGGATCTAAGAATCATATGGATATGATTGACATGATTGTCTACCTAATTAATTTAGTTTTGAGCTGTCCGCCTCCGCGGACTCAAAAGTTAATTTAAAGTTGGATCTTAGCCCAATTAAATTATATTATACATTGGATGTATAAGAAGGTTATATAATTTAGTGGGAGTATTTGTTTGGAAATACATTGTTTATCTCTTTAATGAAAACCGTACTTATTAAATTTTGGAATTTTGCATATTTGTAGATAATGACTAATAACACTCAATCAATGTCGTTACGATCGATCCTTGAGAAGGATAAGCTCGAAGAGAATGGTACAAACTTTATGGATTGGATCCGTAGCATAAGAATCGTTCTTAGGCAAGAAGATAAGTTGTACATTCTCGATGGCTCTCCCTGCTGAACCACCGCCTACTGCCCTAGGGTAGAAAGGGACAATTACAAGAAACATCGTAATGATTTCTAGAGATGTAAGTTTTCTCATGCTTGCTGCTATGTGTTCAAAACTCCAACAAATTTGGAAACATTTGGAAGCCTATGAGCTAGGCATGGAGTTGAGAACCATGTTTCAAGAGAAAGCTAGGCAAGAGAGGTACAAAACCATTGTTGCATTCACTACTAGTAAAATGAATGAAGGGCAACAGTGAGTCCTCACTTTCTTAAAAATGAAAGGTTATGTAGAGCACCTTGAGAAACTTGGCTATCCAATCCATTGGAGCTAGCCACGATCTCATTCTTAATTCATTGCCTAAAAGTTATAATCAGTTTGTGATGAATTATAACATGCATGGAATGGATAAGAATCTCTCTGAGTTGCATGGGATGCTCAAAACTGCAGAGATGAAAATGTGGAGAAAGTTTCTCCCGTGCTCTTGGTTCATGATGGGAGAAGGCTAGTGCCAAAGGAAAGGGTAAGAAAGTTGTCAAACCAAAATAAGCAAGGCAAAGGTTGCCAGGCTTCTGAGGCAAACCTGATTCACAAAAGGATGCAATCTGTTTCCATTGTCAAGAAATTGGTCATTGGAAACGTATTGCAAGGCTTTCTTGAAGAGCAAAAGAAGAAGAAGAGCAGCAAGACTGCGTCGACTTCAGGTATCTATATGATAGATATTCTCCTTTCTACCACTGATTCTTGGTATTGGATACCGGATGTGGTTCTCACATTTGTCTAAATGTGCAGGGACTAAAGAATATGAGACTGCTTAAGAAGGTGAAGTAGATCTACGCGTGGGAAATGGAGCAAGAGTTGCTGCATTAGCCGTAGGGACTTATGAAGTCACTTTACCTTCTGGATTAATTCTTGTTTTGAACAATGTTATTATGTTCCGGATTTAAGCAGAAATATTATTTCAATTTCTTGTTTGGATAATGAAGGTTTTAAGTTTCTTATTGAGAATAAGAAAATTTTCTATTTATTTAAATGATGGCTTTATGGTATTGCTAATTCATTTAATGGCCTTTATATCTTGATGTCAAGAATGAAATAATGACATGTCTATCATGTAAATAAGAAATCTAAACCTAATGATGTAAATCACACTTATCTGTGCCATTGCCGTCTCGGTCATATTAATGAGAAGCGTATCTCAAAACTCCATGGGGACGGACTTTTGGGTTCATGTGACTTAGAGTCATATGATACTTGTGAGTCGTTCTTCTTGGAAAAATGACTAAGACACCTTTTACCAAGCTAGGTGAAAGGGCAAGCGACTTATTGGGGTTGATACATTCCGATGTATGCGGACCATTAAGTAGCAATGCTAGGGGAGGATTTCATACTTCATACCTTTCACTGATGATTATAGTAGATTTGGGTATGTACCTAATGAAACATAAATGAAGCATTTGAGATATTTAGAATATTTCAAATGAAGTAGAAAAAAACTTGGCAAAAGTATAAAGGCACTTCCGATCAGATCGTGTGGGAATACTTGAGTCAAGAATTGATGATCATCTAAAGAATTGTGGAATAGTTTCACAATTGACTCCACCCGGAACACCACAATGGAATGGTGTGGGTCCGAGAGGAGGAATCGGACCTTGTTAGACATGGTTCGATCAATGATGAGTTAAGTTGATCTTCCAATATCCTTTTGGGTTTACGCCCTAGAAACCGCTGCTTTCACACTAAATCGTGTTCCAACTAAATCGGTTCAAAAGACTCCATATGAGTGTGGAGCGGAAAGAAGCCTTGTCTGTCTTTCATGAAGATTTGGGGTTGCGAAGCTTTTATCAAAAGACTTGTCTCAGACAAACTTGCACCAAATCTGATATGTATTTTCGTGGGATATCCTAAGGAAACTAGAGGATATTACTTTTACAACGTGAGGACAACAAAGTGTTTGTTGCCCGAACTGGTGTCTTTCTAGAGAAAGAGTTTCCCTCCAAAGAAATCAGTGGGAGTAAAATAAATCTTGAAGAATTCGAGACCCAGAAAATAACATTGAAAAAATAGTGGAACAAGAACAAGAACTACAAGGAGTTGTGGAACCTGTTCAAAATACACAAGCAACTCGCAGATCTAGTAGGTTACGATCCGAGCCCGAGAGATGATATTTCTCGTAACGGATAGTAATGAGGTAGAAATCATTGAGAATGATGAACCGTCAACCTACCAAGAGGCGATGTCTTCTCCTGATTCGGACAAGTGGCTTGGAGCCATGGAATCCGAAATTGCAATCCATGCAAGACAATCAAGTTTGGAATTTGATTGATGCGCCCGAAGGTGTAAAAACCATAGGATGCAAATGGGTCTTCAAGAAGAAGACTGACATAGATGGGAAGGTGCATACTTACAAAGCTAGGCTTGTAGCGAAAGGTTATAGGCAAGTTCATGGTATTAACTATGATGAGACCTTTTCACGGTAGCAATGATCAAGTCTATAAGAATTTTGCTTGCCATTGCCGCATATCATGACTATGAAATATGGCAGATGGACGTCAAAACCGCTTTCCTGAATGGAAAACTCCAAGAGGATGTGTATATGACACAACCAGAAGGTTTTGAACAAGATTCTAAGGTATGCAATTGCAGAGATCCATCTATGGATTAAAGCAAGCTTCTAGGAGTTGGAATCTCCGTTTTGATGAATCGGTCAAAGAGTTTGGTTTCATCAAGAACGAAGATGAGCCTTGTGTATACAGAAGATTAGTGGAAGCATAGTGCTATTCCTTATTTTATACGTGGATGACATATTGCTCATTGGAAACGACATTCCTACACTTCAGTCTGTGAAGACTTGGTTAGGAAAGTGTTTTTGCAATGAAAGATATGGGTGAAGCCGCATATATACTTGGCATTAAGATCTATAGAGATAGATAAAGGAGGCTACTTGGTTAAGCCAAAGTACATACATTGACAAAGGTCATTAGAAGATTCCGTATGGAAAATTCTAAGAGAGGCACCTTGCCCGTGTTACATGGAGTTCTCTAAGCAAGACTCAATGTCCTAAGACAAACGATGAGCGTGAGAAAATGAATGATGTTCCATATGCTTCGGCAATTGGTCCATCATGTATGCCATGATTTGTACTAGTCCGGATGTATCTTATGCTTTGAGCATGACAAGTAGATACCAATCCGACCCTGGCGAAAATCACTGGATAGCTGTAAAAACGATTCTTAAGTACTTAAGAAGGACTAAGACTCGTTTTTGGTCTATGGAGGAATGGAAGATGATCTCGTTGTAAATGCTTACACGGATGCAAGCTTCCAAACCGACAAAGATGATAGCCGATCGCAATCGGGTTTTGTGTTTATGTTAAATGGTGGAGCTGTAAGCTGGAAGAGTTCCAAGCAAAGTACAACCGCTGATTCTACAACAGAAGCTGAGTATATTGCTGCATCAGATGCTGCAAAGGAAGCTGTTTGGATTAAGAAGTTCATAACTGAAATTGAAGTGGTTCCTAGTATTGCTAATCCAATAGACCTTTATTGTGATAATAATGGTGCTATTGCTCAAGTAAAGGAACCAAGAGCACATCAGAAATCCAAACACATACTTAGGCATTTTCATATCATTCGAGAGATCGTTGATAGGGGAGACGTAAATATATGCAGAGTACCTACTGATGACAATGTTGCGGACCTGCTAACAAAGGGACTTCCACAAGCTAAACATGATGGTCATGTTAGGTCCATGGGTATTATATACATGGGAGATTGGGCCTAGGGCAAGTGGGAGATTGTTGGTAAGTGGTGCCCTAGGCACGTTTAATAAACGTTGTAATTGTTATCATTTATTATCAATAAAGAGATGTTTGATTATTATTGTTGTTCATGTTTACTTATAATAATCCCCGTCCCTAGTGCTTGTTAAGCACTAGTATAAAGGCTAATGATCATGGATGATCATGTTAGATTTATGGGTACTTGTTTGGAACAAGGTACTGGACATGACCCGCTCTATGAGATTTATGTCATGGTCTATGTCGAACATATATCTCATATTAGTTATGTCATTTGAATCCTTAGACATGAAGTTATTATAGTCTTCCACTTGATGAACATTATGTTTGACATATTCAAACTCTACTTTTAACCGAGTAGTTATAAAGGGTATGATTGGCATAATCGGATTCCCGTTGAGAAGAATAATAAGCTAAATGGATTTGTCCCTCCACGGAGAGATGTCAAGCTTGGGCCCCTCGAAGGAATGATGTTGATGAAATGTTCGGCCGGACTCAAATAGATTTATTGGATCAATAGCATTTGAATTATCAACATATTCGGAATCGAGAAAGTTTTGAACAGGACAAGTTGACTGTTTGACCATGACTTGTGTTCAATGACATCGTGGACAAAGGGATTGTGACATATTCTAAAGGAATGCGAACTTGTATCTAGTTATACTATTTGGGTAGGTATGACGGTTTGCTAGAACCTAATCATATCTTATGGGATCATGTTTGAGTCCATTGCCAACTTAGTGTAATCCTAGAGGGTCACACACAATAGAACGAATCTTAAATAAAAGGACTATATTGGCATTTAGGGTCGGAGGACTTCCAAGGAATTTCTGGAAAGTTCTGGGCCTCCTGGTCAACCAAATGCTGACGGTTTAGAAGGTTCCCGGGAAACGACATTCCCTTTGTAAAGTAGGCCATAACTAGGTCCCAGAAAGGGACAGGAATACAGCCTTCTTTCATGCAGCTATCAAGACTAGGCATAATTGTAGTCATATCTTCCTTGATATAGGGGATGGCACGATGTCTTCTGACTTGGATGTTCTAGTTCCAAAAGATCCTTATTTCCAGTCTCTTTTGAGTTCTGAACAGGCCTAAATCGACCCAAAAATCAAATCGATTTTCGAAAAAATTGTGCAAGGAAGCTATAAGTAATGCAACGATTAATCTCATGGAGAGTTCAATCCTGGCTCAGGATATTAGCGAAGTGGCCTCTCGAATCGACTTGAGCCTTTAAAAATATCAGAATACATCTGATGAGCAACCTGGTGAAAAGAAATTGATCCGTGCTAACTGTTCCCTCTGCTGCATGTGAGTTTTTCTATTTTGATTTCCTCCCCCGCCGTGATTGAATGAGAATGGATAGCAAGATTGGATCCTTAATTGACCTAGGACTTGTTTCCCGGTCATCCTAAAAAAAGCTTTTTTGCAGAAATATGAAGTGCAGCTTGATTGTCACAGAGGTGTAGGGGTTACCGGTGAATTTGCTTTTAAGCTTAAGAGAATGCCCTTCTATCTTGGATTACATATTTTCCAAGTCGCCGCCGGATCGACAGGACAGAATCCCCCCTAGAATCTTTACTGAACTATGACCTGCCATCATATTAGCGAATGTAAGATCGAAGAATTAATTGGATGTATTGCCACTTCGCTAATATCCTGAGCCAGGATCGAACTCTCCATGAGATTCATCGTCCCCTAAGACCTTGTTCCTTTCTACTTGACTAAGGAATATTCCACTCGTGCTGGTTTAGCTTACGATGTGTTTGGAAGCCCCCGGCCAAACGAGTATTTCACAGAAAACCGACAAGGAATTCCAGTAATCACCGGCCGTTTTGATCCTTTGTTTTTAGACAAGATGACTTTAGCGCAGTTTCCTGTAAATTCTGTTTTCCGCCACAGCCTATCTCTCCGAAAAAATTCCCCACATAATTATCACTCTTTAAGGAAAAATAGAATCAAATCTGCCCCCGGGCCTAGACTGGAGGTGGGAATTTTATTGGATAAAGCATAATCTATGGATGCTGCCAGTCGGTATACAGTTTCGCAGGAAAGTGTAAGGTAGGCACAAAGGATCGAATTCTGATCGCTTTTACTTCCTTAGGAGTTCTACCTTTTTGGCAAAAGTAGTAACTTCTACTTGAAATTTGTAAGAAAAAGGACGAATACGTACCTTGAGTGCGAAGAAGAGGTTGAGCATGATAAGGTAGTAGTGGTAGTGCGGGAAGAGCATCCACCGAAAGAGATAGCCTGGGATTTCTCCCTCTCACGCCTATGGCTTTGATTGTTATTAATTTTGCAGGAGCTATGACGTCATTCCTTGCGGCAACCACGGGAATTTACAGAACGATCTAAAGAGGGTCATAGCTTATTCAACTTGCAGTCAATTAGGGCTATTGATTAGTCGACAAATCTTCCTCTTCCTGTAAGAGCATCCCTTTCACAAAAACCTAAAGACCGCCCCCTTGTGATCTTCTCAAAGATCATTACGAGCCCTCTCCGTCAATCTTTTTTTAGATTCCAAAATCTCATGGTGGATCAGGGTTTAGGCTCCAAAAATAGGACCCGGGAACCGTCGCTCAGGTTGCCTATTATTTATAGGGATTTTTCCGATGCTGAAGGTAGCTTGTTTACTAAGCCACCCACGAGCTAATCTCATTTCCTCTACCTAGGAGTTAGTTTAGGGAGTAGCGCCCTCAAGAGAGTCAGTCCGGGCAACGTCTGGTGCCAATTCAAAAATACCTTAATACAGACGAGATGGCACGCTGTGCGCCTAAGTGCGAAAAGACAGTGCAAGCTTTGTTATGCCGAAACGTTTCTTCTAAGGTGTACCGCTCATGAGGGTTACCGACTGGTACTAACGAAGTCGATCTCAACTGTCTTGAGAGGGTGAGTGAATGAGAGCTGAAGGTTATTATCTTCTTCCCGTCCTAGGAGTAGCACAAAAAGAGTCGGCCCCCATCGTCTAGTGGTTCAGGACATCTCTCTTTCAAGGAGGCAACGTGGATTCGACTTCCCCTGGGGTAAGGTACTATGAAACAACCCCAAGGCCTATGATAGGCTTGATTGGTCCTTCCTTTTTAAAGGAAACCAGAAGGCTACCTTTTCTCTGCCTGCTTGGCCGAATGAAGTCAAAGCAATTAGCACGGCTCTACTCCACATGCCATAGTTCTCTATTCGGAGCTTCGACTGTTGTCATAGTCAACAAGGTTGAAACTTCCAGGAAAAAACTTCGAATTGGGAGGGCGATCCTCCCGGTGAACTGACCGTCCACAAGAAGCTCAGCAAACTCTTGAAATCGCTGTCATTCAAAACTTGATCGAAGAACCAGCGTTTATTGAAGAAGCTATAGAGTCGATTACAAAAGGTACTAGTTTGAAAGGCTCGTTGGAATTGATCCGCTACGGGATTTACATTATACGCAACAGAAGCACCTGATTAAAATAAGTATATAGAAGAGTCCCTTTCCATTCTCTAGGTAAAAATCTTTAAGAGAAGAGCTCTGCCAAGAAGAAAGGATCAATGACTCTTTACTTTCATTCAAAGCAAAGAGGAGAGAGCCTCATGGGACAGTCTTTGATTGAATGAACTCTAGTCTCCCTTCAAATTCATTCATTAACCTTATTAATGCACTCTACTCTATCATTCAATCGTGACAGCCTGCCTTTCTACAAAGATCCCAATCCCAAGAAAGTCGGAATATTGGCTTGGTCCATCCCTTCGTCGAGCACTTCATGCCCCGGAGCGCGGGTATCAACGTCCAGCGACGAGACTAAGGAGGGGTGTACCCGTACGGAATTCTTCTCTTTCTCAGTATGATATTAGTTGACAACAGTCAAAAAATGGGCGCCTAATTCCAATACAATAGGGGTCTATCAGTGCAAGTCAGCGCTTTCTCTCAGATTAGAGTGCCAAGGACTGGGATAAAACTTAATGAATTGATTGGGAGTTGTCTTATACCTACCTTTAAGTTCGAGAGAATGGCTTAGAAGGACAGGTCCTTATGTCATTGATATAGCACCCTCCAAAGCGAAAAAATTTCAAGATAGGGAGTTGGCTTTTAGTCATGAATCTTTTTTGAAGGAGTAGTGGTTCTCTAGTCCTTTAAGAGGTAAGATGGGAGATGAAGATCCCGGAGATGAGGAAAGATACTTAGACTTAAACTGAGACAAGTTGCCTTCTGAAATAACTGACTTAAGTAGCGATGTTTAGAAATGTAGGAGTCCTTCTTAGTTTCAGACAGTTGGGATTTGTCGTTTTTTCATGGTCGTAACAATCACTTCAAGCAGTGGAAAGAACAAAAGATGCGCTCCAAGTCCTTGGGCTGTTGAACAGAATCCAACCACACCAACTTGACCTTACCCATAGAATTAAGCCCTAGCTCTAATATTGAAGTTTGAATCAGAGAAAAAGTCTCTTAACGAAAACCGTTCACACGGTTCTCAAAGCAGAGGAGGAAGGGTGGGCAGCAGGTACCACGAACCCTCTGTCCCACACATTTATCCAGAAGCCCTAGGCTTTGAACTACGATTCGACTATCGAACACGGGGTCAGAAGTGAATTACGAGTCGGACCAATCTACGAATCCAGCGAGCTCCCCTTGCATGCAATGATGTGGTGGTGAACCTCTCATTCTAATTCAGTGCTCTCCGAACCGTGCGGGAAGGTTTCCCATCACACGGCTCATCAACTTGATCTTCCGGGGGAACGGAACATCGTCCGCTCCCGTTCATGTGACGGACCGAACATCGTTAGGTCCCGAATTCTGCGACGGGATCTAGACCAAGATCTCCATTACGTCGTACGATATATCGATCCGGAGAACCTACTTTGAGTTGTAAGTAATCCATTCTGTTCCTATCTAAAGTGATGCTAGGATGCTTTACAGAGGTGCGCTTCGCTCGGCCACATGATGAACATTTTTTGAGCTAACTGCATGTCGAGCGCTTAAGTGGAGTAGGATTCATTCAAAAATAAAGAATCCGCTCATGGGAGAAGCCCTTCCCGTATTAGGCACTAATCTATTTTTAACGTCGCCGACAATTTTTCTGGGTAGGTCGAACTATTGGAAGCAAATGGAAAAGAGCAGCTTAGATCTTATCTAGGGTACAGGTGAGGGATGAGCCTACTCCTCCAACTAAAGCGGGTTGTTCCTCGCTGCTGCGTTCTGTTAGGCTATGGATTACAGGAACAAATGTAGTTGAATGGAACAGCAGGCGGGTTACACGTTCCACTGTGCCGAGATGTGAGGTGCAGGTGGTGATGATCACCCCGGGGTATGCGCTAGCGCCCTTGACAGGCACTCCAGAACCCGCCAACGCTCGTGAAAACCCGGGTCGGTCTCTGGCACAGGACTGGTAGTTAAGTTATATATAGAGAAATCCTCGATCCATTTGTCTTGCCAAAAGCGGATAGATTGCTCATTGCCAACAGACCATCTAAGCCCTTTCTTTCGGGCATTTTTAACACGAGAGCCAATAGTTTCCCTTCGCCAGTATAAGTAGCAGAATAAGTTGTTTTATAAGTCCCAGTAGGGGCATGCCCACCAGTCTATATCCAAAATGGAATCAAGCAAATTCAATGAATAGATAGAGTCAACGGTACGACAGACAGCGCTGCCTACACGCTTACTTCCGAAGGTGAAAATGCCATCTTTGAGAGAAAGATAGGCTAAATTCTCCATTTTTTTTCTTGGTTGAACCAAGGCCTTGGTCATTTGAAATTTCTCTTGGGAGAGCAAGAATCAGTCTCTCTTTTTTGTGGGAGCAGAGCAGTCAAAGAATGAACCAAAGCAAATGATTGTTCTCCGCTTTCAATCATATCCAAAAGGTAAGACGAAGGGCGGATCAGTCATATCCTCGGCATTTTCTTAAAAGAATGCATGAGCTCAGAGAGCAGCATCGAAGCGGGCGATTGGGTTGCACCAGGCGGGCGCCTGAACAAGCCGGAAAGGAATTGGACTTTCTGTCCAAACAGGCGGGCGCCTGGGTGGTACCAGGCGGGCGCCCGGTATGCCGGTTTGAAGTTTCCTAATTTGATTAGGAATGGTTTTTGGCACAAGATTCCTATTTGGAATAGGTCTTAATTGTGTATAAAAACCCCAATTCGGCCAGACCATATGAACAAGTGCTTTTTGTGAGTCTCAAAGAGTTTGAGAGAGATTTTATTTTGTTCTAAGATATCATTGATTGAGGAACAAAATAATTCACAAATAAATTCCATATAGTTCTTTATTAAATTGTGAAAGCGTGTTTCACAATTATTGGTCTAGCAACCAAGATCGAAGAAGTTCCTTTGATATTCGTTCGAAGTGTGGATACCGCTAGAGGGTGAATTTTATCATCTTACAAAGTTCGTGATTTGTTCGTGATAAAGCTTCAAGATCTCAACCAAGACCAAAGAGAAAAATTCATTGGCATCAAGGGTTAGTTATTCCTATATTCATCTTGTTGTATTTGATTTAATCATATGAACGGATCCATGGCTTTGGGTTTTCTTAAAATTTTAAATGCTAAATTCCGCTGCGCATGTTACTTGGAAACCCAACAGCTATGACTTAGAATAGTCGTTATAGGCTAGAGCCTTTGTCCCGGCAGTCCTTAGAGGGACGTAAGACCAGTTCCCCCGTCAATCTCCTCAAAGACGGAGTTGACCCCGGTTAAGCTTAGACTTAGAATAGTCGTTATAGGCTAGAGCCTTTGTCTCGGCAGTACTTAGAGGGACGTAAGACCAGTTTTCCCGTCAATCTCCCCAAAGACAGAGTTGACCCTGGTCAAGCTATGACATAGAATAGTCGTTATAGGCTAGAGCCTTTGTCCCGGCCGTCCCTAGTGAGACTTAAGACCAGTTTTCCCATCAATCTCCCCAAAGATGGAGTTGACCCCGGTCAAGCTATGACTTAGAATAGTCGTTATAGGCTAGAGCCTTTGTCCCGGCAGTCCTTAGAGGGACGTAAGACCAGTTTTTCCCGTCAATCTCCCTAAAGATGGAGTTGACCCCTGTCAAGCTTAGACTTAGAATAGTCGTTATAAGCTAGAGCCTTTGTCCCGGCAGTCCTTAGAGGGACGTAAGACCAGTTTTCTCGTCAATGTCCCCAAAGATGGAGTTGACCCCGGTCAAACTATGACTTAGAATAGTCGTTATAGGCTAGAGCTTTTGTCCCGGCAGTCCTTAGAGGGATGTAAGACCAGTTTTCTCATCAATCTCCTCAAAGACGGAGTTGACCCCGGTCAAGCTTAGACATAGAATAGTCGTTATAGGCTAGAGCCTTTGTCTCGGCAGTCCTTAGAGGGACGTAAGACCAGTTTTCCCGTCAATCTCCCCAAAGACGGAGTTGACCCCGGTCAAGCTATGACTTAGAATAGTCGTTATAGGCTAGAGCCTTTGTCTCGGCCGTCCCTAGTGAGACGTAAGACCAGTTTTCCCGTCAATCTCCCCAAAGATGGAGTTGACCCCGGTCACGCTATGACTTAGAATAGTCGTTATAGGCTAGAGCCTTTGTCCCGGCCGTCCCTAGTGAGACGTAAGACCAGTTTTCCCGTCAATCTCCCCAAAGATGGAGTTGACCCCGTTCAAGCTATGACTTAGAATAGTCGTTATAGGCTAGAGCCTTTGTCCGGGAGTCCTTAGAGGGATGTAAGACCAGTTTTCCCGTCAATCTCCCAAAGATGGAGTTGACCCCAGTCAAGCTATGACTTAGAATAGTCGTTATAGGCTAGAGCCTTTGTCCCGGCAGTCCTTAGAGGGACGTAAGACCAGTTTTCCCGTCAATCTCCTCAAAGACGGAGTTGACCCCGGTAAAGCTTAGACTTAGAATAGTCGTTATAGGCTAGAGCCTTTGTCTCGGCAGTACTGACCAGTTTTCCCATCAATCTTCCCAAAGACAGAGTTGACCCCGGTCAAGCTATGACATAGAATAGTTGTTATAGGCTAGAGCCTTTGTCCCGGCCGTCCCTAGTGAGACTTAAGACCAGTTTTCCCATCAATCTCCCCAAAGATGAGTTGACCCCGGTGTTAGTACCCGACCTGAAAATGAGTTTATTAGGACTTTCCCAAAAATACAAGGACTTTATAGGAATTAGAAACCTTGCAAAGACTTGTCCTGGATTCCCGAAATATCTCATTTATGACAAAATCTATCAAATTAGGTAGTAAATGGTTTCCTTAAAACCATGCAGAAACCCTAGCTTAAGAAACAAGTCAGCCTGCAACCTTGGCCACGCGGCCAACCTTGCTCAGCGTTGATCTTGGCCACGCGGCCACTATTGTCACCGGCTTCAACCATGGCCAGGCGGCCAACCTTGCTCTGGGTGATCCTGACCATCAGATCTTCCCCTCAGTTTACTATATAACCAATCCCATTCCATTGGTTTAGAGGGTCCGATTTTGAGAGTTCTAAGTACGAATTTTGGAGTTCTAAAACACTATTTTGCTCTCTAATTAACATTCAAACACTCAAGAAGATCCAAGGTTTATTTCTTGCCAACATAGGTAAGTTTTCTAAACTTTTTCTTCGTGTTCTTGCATTATTTTTAATGTAGATCTTTTATATTCATGTTCGTACATGTTTATTCATAGTTTCTTCATATTCTTTGCATGCTCATTCATATGTTCATAATATGTTCTTCGCATGTTCTTCGTGTTCATAGATTAAAACCTTATTTATGCTATATTTAGGGTTGCGATCTTCATAATTACATGTTATTTCATAGCCGATGATGATTGAGGGTTCATCAACCCGAGGATGATCTAGGAACTACTTCTAAACCCTAATCTTTAGGTAATTCCCCCCTCATTATGCATGATCCCGATTCTCCTGCCTATTCTAAATTCTCTACGAACTACGCTGACCTGAGCTTCTCACATTGAGAGGAACGTAGGCAATCTTCGGATCCGGTCTCAAACACTAACACACTACTAACACATTCATCATGATAGAAAGACCGATCATTCGGGCAATAGGAGTGATAACGTTCAATATTCTTCTCTTGTTGTAATTTGACCCCCGAACCCATTAAACATGCTTTTTCTCAATGTTTTGGCTATAACTAAAACGGCGTGGCGACTCTCATAATTTTAATGTTGCTATGAATATTCTCAATTTCAAACACACGTATTCACTCCCGGTCAAGCTATGACTTAGAATAGTCGTTATAGGCTAGAGCCTTTGTCCCGGCGCGTGAATTCAACTATAAACCAATACCATCAAACAACACCTCAACGAGATTATAACTCGGAGACTAGGAACAAATGCGGAAGCAAGAACAACTATTAACAAAAATACCCAAAGTACAACCGTATATACAACACACTGAACGACTACGAACCCACAATAAAATACATACAGGCTCCGAAGAGCAACTATCTCAAATACGATCAACCAGCTCAGAAGGTTCCCGCTACAACAGACCTCACAACGCTACCACTTGCTTTCCTGGGGGGGGGGGTTAAGGAAAAAAACAATTTGAAACAAGAAACGGGGTGAGATAAAATCTCAGTAAGTTACTAAATGCATCTACATGGCATAATATCATGCAAATCAATGATAACTGAACAAGTAAATCACGTAACAACAATTGAGAAAGCTCCCTATCTCCAACTGTCCCATACCAGTTGGAAATAACGACTAACTCATCATGCAGCACATAAGACTGAAATAAACACGTAACAAAGGATACTTAGCCAAGGTTTCACCAAACTGATAGAACAATCGCTGCGCAGCTTCAACCGATCAACCAATCAACAGAAGAATAACCACCGAATAGAACCCCGGTCAGAACCGACCAATCAATCAATCAACCCATCAAGCCGTCTTTATAGTAGCATAAAAGCTGAAGAGAAACCCGGTACCGGAACCAATAACCATAAAAGTGTCACAAGGGACAAGGACCATGACACAAAGTCATGCCCGCTAGCCAGATACATTCACAAAGGAACGCTGACTTATCCTTTCCAAGGCCAATCTGGAGAAGGGGTAAAGAAGGGGGCAAAACAATGGTCAACATTATAATGGACTTGGCTTTGCCATTATAATCCTTCCCATCGCCCGATGCAACAAATATGCCAGCTGGGCTTCTAATTAAATGCTAAGTAATAATATTTTAGCATGAATAAACAACTTAAGGTTCCAAAGTAGGGAACCATACCAAATAATCACCATAAAGATGCAACGGTTACTCATGAAGAGTTTAACAACAACGATAACAAGAGTTTCTCATGAAGAGCACAACAACAATAAACGGAATTTCTCATAAAGAGCACAACAACGATAAACGGAATTGCTCATACGGAGCTCAACAACAATGATTATTAGAATACTATAATTCCATAAAGAGGAACCATACCAGATACATTCCAAAGATGATACCCACAAATTACCCATAAGGAACACAACTCAAACGGTCGCTCACAAATAGTACAACGACTATAACCCAAAATTATCCTAAACGTTTACTCATAAAGATATACTAGGACTATGAACTCAACCATCTCATCACACCTAAAATTCCAAAGTAGGAAGTCAGCATGAATACTCCTTAAGGTTAATCAAACCGTAAGTACCCAATTGCCAATTCACGCTTTACCTCCGTCCATAACGAACCAATTCTAAACACCCCAAACGAATCTAAAAGGTTACCCTTATTAGAACATGATCACGACCGGACTAAACCCTACACTTTGGTGTTCAACAACAACCCTCTAGGTACTATAGGACATCGCCTAAAACCTAGACCAAGTCTTACTCGAAAATCAATTCGATTGGAACAATCACGAATACATCATAAGATGCCCAAACATTCCCAAACAATACTTGATCAAATTACATAACACCATTATTCACAAAGGAACTAATTTCAATTACTAAAGAGTTCCACGGTGCCCAACTAAGTCAACTAGAATAGTACTACGGAACCTAGACCAAGACTACACCTTGATCTTAAACCTCAACAATAAGACAACCATTCTGATCTGGAACCATGCGTCCAATAGAACCATTGCGTAGTACTCGAAAATAGCTTTCCAACGATAGTTTACACGTCTAAAACGGAGTCCGAACGAAGAAGTTATGGTCTCCGGAAGATTGAACGTAAAACGGACAATTTTTATAAAGTGTTCGGCCGGACATTAAGAAAAATCCCTGTTTTAGCTCCGAATTTCACTCCTTTCGTTCCAAAACTTAGGAGTACCTATATATACTTCTATCCTAACATTTAAAGACAAGAAAACTCAATTCATGTGCCTCTAAAACCCAAATAATCCCAAAGTTATTAAAGAACATAAAACTAAATTTCACATCACAAACTTAATCACAAGGGACTCAATTCTATCATTAGAGTGCACTACAATGTTCACTAAGGTCCACTAGAAGGACACCCAAGACTTAGACCAAAACGCATTCTTCAATCACACAAACAAACAAAATGAAAACCTTTCAGAGGACTGTGCGGCCGCCCAAACGGGACTGTGCGGTCGCTTAACAAGGCCCTCAACCAAGAACAAAAGCTTTCAGAAAGATGTGCGGTCGCCCATACGTTTTTGGGCGGTCGCCCAATATCCCGGAATTGCCAGAAATCGGGAAGAACAACATGGGTTCTTCCATTTTTAACCCAAAACACATTCCCACCAAAAATCCAACATTCCAACTAGTTTACTAATGTACCAACACAACTAATAAGTCTAAAAGACTCATACAACAACATTTAACAACCCAAAATCAAGAATCAAGCCCAACATTCATAAATCACCATTTTTAACCCAAAAATCCAAATAAATTCCAAATAAATTCTAAACTCATCCAAACTTCAAATATAACACATCAAACATCATATAAACATGATATGAACATTTTAGCATCAAAATGGGGGAAAAGTAACTTACTCGGATTTTCTCAAAGTTGCCGGAACTCGAATATTTTTGGCTTCCTACGATCCTATCGACGATCCAAACAAGATTCATGTTTTAAGAAATGAGAAATAATGAGAGGAAGATGATGGAAATGTAAAGAGAAGTGAGAGAGAAAACTTACCCTTTCTTGACAATGGAAGAGAGAGAGAGAAATGAGATGGGAGTGGAAGGGAGGATGAATTGAGGGAGGTGAGGGGAAAAGAGAGAGTAAGTAGGATGATAAATTAGAATTTACACATAGACCCCTCCCCTACACACTAACTCAATCATCTTATTTTCCCCACTAACATTTAATACCCAACACTTCTACACTAGCACAAATGACCCAAATAAAATGCTAGTCATAATTTATTATACCACATAAAATGCACACATAAATTATTAATTAAATAATAATTTAAATAAATAATTAAGCAAATAAATAAATAATAATTATTTATTACTAATAAAATAGAGCCTAGTTTTCGGGTCGTGACATTCACTCCCCCTTAAAGAAAATTCGACCCGAATTTTAACGAGACTTACCCGAAAGACCAATTAGCTACGGATACGATAGTTCTGCCATTTCTCAATTTCCTCAATTGTCCAATCTGACCCACTACGAGGTAACCTTAAATGATGCTTACGATAACACTACCTCTTGAACCGAATCATGCCGTCATTATCTTCATTACTAATCAAAATCCGTACTCAAGATCGAAGAATCCAAATTATTTCCACACAAAATTCTCGAGATATCTCAAGCTCGCCTTATTCATAACCTTAACTACACCGCAAAGGTACTTCTATTTGTAAATCGCATACTCAGTATTATTCCCCTGAAATTCAAAACATTACCATCTTGAGCTTAATTAGCTTTTAAAATATGAAAGGCTAAAGAAATTTTCCATCCCCATAATATTCACCAAAGGCTATATCTCTAAGGATTCCCATTATAGTGCCTCGCTCTAGGTAGCACCTTAAACTAGTGGTGTAATATAAACCCAAAATTTTTAATGCAAAATGTCTACTTAAATCTATGTCATAATATCATCGTCATAACACTCCAATCCTTGAAAGCCTAAAATAATTACGAATACTCAATAGTCCGAAAATGATCTAAATTTTATCTTCAAGGGATTTCCTCTAACTCCCTTTTTAGTTAATACTCTGTGCTCATATACCCAAGGAAATCAACAAACCTCAAATCTTCAATAGCTAACCCAAGTTAGTCTTTCACGCATACATTTATTAACCTAATGATACTTAGGCTCAATAGTACTACCATCATAATAAGCCAATTAGCTAGCAACGTTCCGACTAACCCAATACCAATCATGATATTCCTTAATTATGCCCAAGTATTGATACTCAACTTTCTTCACATACCCTTGATCCAATTCTGGTAACGCCATCAGGAAGGGATTTAGAACCATAGAACCACTATCTAACCAAAATTTCAAAATGTCTTTAACATAGATTGAGAAATTATTACTCTCCCAAAATGTACTTAGTCCTTTCTAACTTAACAGGCTTATCACCATTAATGATCATAACTCCTACAACAAACTCATCATCCATAACAATCGTACACCTCTCCATACTAATCCATTCCGATGCATTCACGGAGATGTACTAAAAGTGACCAAAATTTTCCTCAAGAGATTCTCATTGAATCCTCAACTCCTATAACCCAACCGATACAATATGGATATTGATCTAAATATTAGCATTACAAACCTTGTACCACAACAACCCAATTTAACCCAAATTCCCTATCGATCAAGCGACATATTGTCCCCAATATAAATTATACCCAAGACTTCAAAATTAATATTGCCAATAGAATAAGCTAAATTCCCAGCATAACCTTATAATAAAGATTTTCTGATTTTCAATATAGAACCTGAACATTATATATATATACCTAGTATGCTCCTAAACAAAGTCAAACATACTCATATAGAAATATTCTCCACCTATCGATGGCACACAAGAAATTCGTAGCATATAGAAAGCTAAACCATACCACTTAACTCATCAATATCCCGCATAGGTGACATAACCAGATCACCTTACCTCTATCAGTAGCGATCACGAAATTCCGTACTCGAGAATACACCTCAACATAAATCACTTAACGAGAACAAACATAAGAATATAGCACAAGACATTTCAAACTTTACGAAATAGGTACGTTCAAGCCTTCAAAACTCGCACTCTCGATTCCCATGCCAACTAACCCCAATGGAACCAACACTATTGACACCAATCCTATACTTTATATACCACAAGAGAAGAAACACACGACGTCAATATCACGACTCATAACTCAACCAACTTCTACCTTAACCTCGAATTCCAAGAAAACTTAGTTTCCTAAACCGCTAAAAGTTATAACACCCAAGTATTGAACCCTATTCAATATCAGAGTTCTTATTCTCCTTCAAGATCTAAAACCATTGCTCTGATACCAACTGTCACGCCCCGGAAATCTTACAAATCCATAAGTATAAATTTTTTTTTTTTTTTCATATACATCTCCAAAATGTAACATACTAAACCGGGCGCGTGAATTCAACTATAAACCAATACCATCAAACAACACCTCAACGAGATTATAACTCGGAGACTAGGAACAAATGCGGAAGCAAGAACAACTATTAACAAAAATACCCAAAGTACAACCGTATATACAACACACTGAACGACTACGAACCCACAATAAAATACATACAGGCTCCGAAGAGCAACTATCTCAAATACGATCAACCAGCTCAGAAGGTTCCCGCTACAACGGACCTCACAACGCTACCACTTGCTTTCCTGGGGGGGGGTTAAGGAAAAACAATTTGAAACAAGAAACGGGGTGAGATAAAATCTCAGTAAGTTACTAAATGCATCTACATGGCATAATATCATGCAAATCAATGATAAATGAACAAGTAAATCACGTAACAACAATTGAGAAAGCCCCTATCGCCAACTGTCCCATACCAGTTGGAAATAACGACTAACTCATCATGCAGCACATAAGACTGAAATAAACACGTAACAAAGGATACTTAGCCAAGGTTTCACCAAACTGATAGAACAATCGCTGCGCAGCTTCAACCGATCAACCAATCAACAGCAGAATAACCACCGAATAGAACCCCGGTCAGAACCGACCAATCAATCAATCAACCCATCAAGCCGTCTTCATAGTAGCATAAAAGCTGAAGAGAAACCCCGGTACCGGAACCAATAACCATAAAAGTGTCACAAGGGATAAGGACCATGACACAAAGTCATGCCCGCTAGCCAGATACATTCACAAAGGAACGCTGACTTATCCTTTCCAAGGCCAATCTGGAGAAGGGGTAAAGAAGGGGGCAAAACAATGGTCAACATTATAATGGACTTGGCTTTGCCATTATAATCCTTCCCATCGCCCGATGCAACAAATATGCCAGCTGGGCTTCTAATTAAATGCTAAGTAATAATATTTTAGCATGAATAAACAAATTAAGGTTCCAAGTAGGGAAACATACACAAATAATCACCATAAAGATGCAACGGTTACTCGTGAAGAGTTTAACAACAATGATAACAAGAGTTTCTCATGAAGAGCACAACAACAATAAACGGAATTCTCATAAAGAGCACAACAACGATAAACGGAATAGCTCATACGGAGCTCAACAACAATGATTTTAAAATACTATAATTCCATAAAGAGGACCATACCAGATACATTCCAAAGATGATACCCACAAATTACCCATAAGGAACACAACCCAAACGGTCGCTCACAAATAGTACAACGACTATAACCCAAAATTATCCTAAACGTTTACTCATAAAGATATACTAGGACTATGAAACTCAACCATCTCATCACACCTGAAATTCCAAAGTAGGAAGTCAGCATGAATACTCCTTAAGGTTAATCAAACGTAAGTACCCAATTGCCAATTCACGCTTTACCTCCGTCCATAACGAACCAATTCTAAACACCCCAAACGAATCTAAAAGGTTACCCTTATTAGAACATGATCACGACCGGACTAAACCCTACACTTTGGTGTCAACAACAACCCTCTAGGTACTATAGGATATCGCCCTAAAACCTAGACCAAGTCTTACTCGAAAATCAATTCGATTGGAACAATCACGAACACATCATAAGATGCCCAAAACATTCCCAAACAATACTTGATCAAATTACATAACACCATTATTCACAAAGGAACCAATTTCAATTACTAAAGA
>JAOWBW010003617.1:0-21791 GCA_026119855.1 Campanula takesimana | reverse complement strand
AAATTTTTATAAAGATTAATAGTTTAGCATAAAATGTTAGTCAAAATCCAAATATAGTCAACGAAAAGTAGCGATAAGTATGGGACGGAGGGAGTATTGAATTTCAAATTTTTGATTTTGAAGATCTTAAATTTTGAAAATAACTACTTAGAAAAAATCAATGCAAATAGGATCAGAAATGAGGATTTTTGTTGTTTTATTGAGAGTTCTATATTACATTAATTATACTTTCCTAATTAACGATTTGTATTACTACATTGCATACGCTAATAGAGATAATGGTATTGTATTTTTTTAAAATTTTGAAGATAACGTTAGGTATCATCATTTATATTATATGGGATGTTAATTTAAATTTGAATTTGAAGCATCTTAGTTTTTTTTTTTTTTTTTTTTTTTTTTTTGAAAGAAAGTATCTTAGTTAGACAATCAATACTCATTAAGGAAAAAAAATAATATCCATAGTATATTCTAATTTAAACACAAATTTAAACTTACTTGAAATTGCATTCTAATAATTCTCATGTCATATAATATAGAATTTGAATATTTATTGATATCCTAATCTAAACACAAATTTAAATTACTTAAAATTAAAATCAACTAAATTAGGAATTAAGCGATTTGATTGCCTTATGAATCAATCATCTATATAATACACTACTAATCATTAACCTCTTTCACCGCTTTTTTTTCTCAATCCAATCTCCGTTTCTCTTTTCACCAGTGGAGATATTTAAGTAGAGGTAATCTGAAGTCTTCTTTCTTTCTTATTCTAAATTCTTCCAATTTTAATATTTATTTTAGTGTTTTTGTATTGTATATTCCATGTTATGAGCTCAGTTAACTTTTCTAAATTGAGACCTTTCATCATCTCTTCTTATCTAATTCTCTTATTCGGTTCAAATTAATTTACACACTTTTTATTGATTCACCTCTTATTTCATTCAAATTCTTACACTGCCTGATTATATGTGAATGGTTTACAATGCTCATCATTAAAAGGGGAGCCAAAAAATGCATTCAAATTCTTCATAGATGGCCCTCCTAAGAAAGGTATCCCTTCTCTTCCTATTTTAAAATTCAGCAGTTTGTATAATCATTATTTAGTGTGAGTATAAATATATACAATCACACAATAGCTGATATCGATGCAGGTGGATGTAAGTGACAAAGGAGTTGGGGAGTATCACTGATATGTTTTTCGCTCATCTAAAGATATTTACTCCCCGTCCCAACAATGAACATAATCTTTCTTAAGTATTTTAGGAACTTCGACATGTTCATCTAAAGTTACTTACACTCCGTCTCAAAATGAATATTCTGTACCAACTGTCTAGGAAAATTTGCTCCAAAATTAATATTCATTTTGTCCTAAATGATTTTTAGTGATTTTGTTTTCTTCATATTTAAAATATAAGTGCAAAAAAAAGTATGAAAATGGATAGCCATTATATTTTATACCATGTTTAAACTTTTATCCTTAAATGGAAAATAAACATTCATTTGAAACAAATTACTCCCTCTGAACTATTAAGTACAGAATATGTATTCTCATAATTAAGTCTCACTAGTGGGTAACTCGTGCCATGCACGGGTAACTAATTATTAATTTTATTATATTTTGTTCGTTTATATTTTTATTTAATAATATTAGTTAATTATCAATCATAATAATGGAGTATATAATTTAATTATAATAGTTAACTATTAATAGTTAAATATAATTATTAAATAAATAGTTAATTATTAATAATTAGATATAATAGTTAATTTATATAATAACTATTATAATAAATAGTAATTATAAGGAAAAACTGCAAATATAGTACCTGAACTATTGGGGTTATTTTGGATTTGATATCTAGACTCTCAATTTTTGCACCCGTCATAGCCAAACTCTAATTTTACCGTATCCGTCATACCTACCACTAACGGCATCCATTTTTCTCAGTTAACTCCATCATGTGACCACCACGTGATCAATTTTGCAAGGGTAAAATAGGAAACCTATGTAAAGAATATCTCCACCCTTTCTCCTCCTCCTTCTTCTTCTTCTTCACCTTTCAATGGAAAATTCAGATCTAAAAATCAAATGGAAAAGATGAAGTTGTACGCATGAATGTTCAAGACATGAATTATGCAAGATTCTAACTAATTATTGACTATATGATTTATTCAGAACAATTGTCAGCCAAACTGTAGGAAAAGATGAATTGTACGCATGAATGTTCAAGAACTAAATTTCCCAGAATACTCCATGAACATCGTCCACCACCGTCGTCAACATCGGCACCACCACCGTCGTCAACATCGTCACTATTAGTTAACAAAAGTACTAGATCTAAGATATCTAGATCCAAAAATCAAATCTAATATGAATCCCCTAGCATCTAGATCTGGGTAAACTCAAAATCAGAATCAAAACAAACGAAAAAATCAAAATTTCAAGAATTCAACTTCCCAGAACCGTACATGAAAACATCGGCCACCGCCGTCGTCAAACATTGGCGGCCCTATTCGTTAACAAATCTACCAGATCTTAGATATCAAACTTTAATTCACTATTATCATCGTCGTATACTACATCGTCTAGCTCGTCGATAATGTGGATGCGCCGCTTCCCTCCCTCGGCGAGACGGAAAATGCCGCCGTGATTAAGGACGGAGGAGGAGAAGGACGGAGCTGATGCTATTCGCTACCCCATTGCTAGACAGTTGTGTGTGTGTGAGAGAGATATTTATACAATTTCAGTTCAAGAAGTTTTGGGGCTCAATTTTCCTCCAGTTGTGAAAAGAAAAAAAATAAAGCAGGGAAATGTCAGTTTATTTACTTCAAATTCTACTTCAAATTGTTCCAATTTCATTTATCTGTACAATTTAATACTATCTCTCTCTCTCTCTCTTTCTCTCTCTCTCTCTCTCTCTCTCTCTCTCTCTCTCTCTCTCTCTCTCTCAGTTTCTTTATTTGTTTTTCTAATTTTATTTTGCATTGGGTGGTGGTGGGTGGTTTTATTTGAGTAATGAAAAAAGAAATATGTTTTGAACTTCACAAAAAACATGTTAATTTCTGAGTTGATGAAATGGTAATAAATGGTATTGGGTGGAGGGAGTAGCTATTGAAAGGTGAAGAAGATGAAGGAGAAGGGTATAAGATGAAGGAGAAATCGTAGGTTTCCTATTTTACCCCTGCAAAATTGATCACATGGTGGTCACATGATGGAGTTAACTGAGAAAAATGGATGCTGTTAGTGGTAGGTATGACGGATACAGTAAAAATAGAGTTTGGGTATGATGGGTGCAAAAAATGAGAGTCCAGGTACCAAATCCAAAATAACCCCAATAGTTCAGGTACTATATTTGCAGTTTTTCCTTATAAAAATAATAGTTACTATAATAAGTAACTATTACTTATAATAGTAATAGTTACTATAATAGTTAACAATAATAGTAACTATTACTTATAATAATAATAGTTAACTATAATAGTTAGTATAATAGTTAACAATAATAGTAACTATTACTTATAATAGTAATAGTTAACTATAATAGTTAACAATAATAGTAACTATTACTTATAATAGTAATAGTTAACAATAATAGTTACTATAATAGTTAACTTTTTATAGTTACTATTACTATTATAAGTAATAGTTACTTATTATAGTAACTATTACTATTATATGTATTATTTATTATAAGAGTTAACTATAATAGATACCTCATTTAGTTACTAATATTATTAGCTAATACTATTAGCTAATAGAAAAAAATGAAAAGTCACTTATTTATTAAGGTAGATTTGATGTGGCATCACCAAATTCATCCTTCCTCCATGACTTGTACACATGGCAACACACAATCCCTCTTCACCTACTTTAATATATATATATATATATATATATATATATATATATATATAAGATTTAGGTTGTTAACTTTGATTTGATGATAGAAAAATATTTTGCCACTAAGGATGTTGTTCAGCAGCCAATGAATATTAGAGTTTGGGAATCCATATATATATATTATGTATAAAACTAAAAGTAATGTTGATATTCCCAGCAAAGTAAAATCTATATACAGTCAAAATAATTTTATATTCCTGTATATCAATATGATTTATATATTCTGTCCATCATATAAGAAAAATCTCAGTTGTTTTTAGGAACGATAGTTAAAGAAGTGTTGGAAAAATAGGTGTTGAGAGTTGTAAGAGAGAAAAAGTGGGGTAGAGAATAGTAAGTGGATAGTTGTTCTAAGTATGATAAATGTGTCTCACTATGAAAGAAGTATTGTAATTTTTTATTTTTATTTTTTTGAGAAAATGATATTTTCTAATGGGACACTTAAATGATAAAATGAGTATTTTTTTTTTCAATTAGACAAAGGGGGAATCTATAGAATCTATATAATTCTCCTATTCATATACCCATTTGATTAAAAAAAAAAAAATTACTTAGCTTTCTTTCTATTTTTTTTTTTTTTTTTTAGCCAAAGATCTTTTGTCAAACCCATCACACTCCTTCTGGAGTATTTTGGGAGCAAAGGACCCGAAATTGACCTAAGGACTTCATAAGAATAAACATTTTGTTTTATTAAATTGAAAACATTAATCATTTTAGTTATATTAGAGGTCTACAATATATCTATGTCTGCAAAAAGTATTATTTACGTTATCCAATTTAAAATATATTTAAAACTATTTCAATATTACGATTCAATCTCAAATTTAGGAATTGATTTAATGTCAATATATTAACATATTTACAAATTTTTACATATCTTTTTGTGTTCAAATTTGATGCTGTACACCATAATTTAAATTCAAAATCACATAAAATGCAATTCAGCAAGTCCTATTGTTTCGTCCATGTTATATTACCTATTTCTTTTTTCAATTGAAATCCAATTTTTTGAGATTTAAATGCTAAATGAAATTTAATATCATATCAAATTGTATCTTAGCAATATGGATAAATTAGCTCAAATTATAACTAATCTTACTTAGAATGTATTTAAAATTTAAAGTTGGATTAGATGATAAACATAAGTCATTCACAAAAAATACTTCGCATATAAAAAAACCCTCAAATTGCTATTCACAAATTTAATACCCAACCCTGCTCTTAAATTTCATATGCAACTGTTCTACCTTCCAGGCTTCCAGCTATAATCATAAAGGACTGTTTAGTGAGGAGTGTTGTACCGTTGGTGCAAAAGCACATCTCAGGTCCAAGACTATGCTATTCAATTAGGTTAGTCGTATCTAATTGATTACTCACATAGTATCTATCTATTTTCTATATAATATATAAAAGCAGAGTCATCTAATGGAGTTCATACAGCGCACCACGTGGCTTTATAACGTGGAATTCCACGTGGCGCTTTCCTATAGGCTTACTCAAGTAGCATAACTTATTTAGAAAGCTAAATGATACTCGTACTATTTGAATTTAAATACTTTCTTTAATTATCTGTTCATACATAGAGAGCAAAACAAATCTTTTTGAATTCAAATATTTTCTTTAATTATCTATTATACACTCTCACTACTAAGATTAACGTTTCATTATTAAAAACAAAATAAAAGAGTAAATTAAGATGTTTTGTGAACAATTTTTTTAGTTTAGAAAATTATTCTCATTTTGTAATGAGTTATACGAACTTTTATCCTAATTTACTTTAATATTATTTGGTGTACAATTTTTCTAACTTTGGGATGTAGGAAGTACTATTTTGTTAATATATTCTCTTCGTCCCCCACCACAGTGACACTAACTTGTGGGGCACAATAATAAAAGAAAATTGTATATGTGTGGTAGAAAATGAAAAGAGAATTAGTGGGGTAAATATTAGTGTGGTTGAATAAATTGAGTGGTGAAAAATGAAGAGAGAATGAGTTAGATTAATTGGTAGGTTGGTTGAATATAAATATATTAAAAACATTTCATTTGGCAGTGTCACTTGTGTTGGGACGGACTGAAAAGGAAATTAGTGTCACTTGTGTTGGGACGGGGGGAGTATATTAGAAATGAATTTAAAATTAAAAAAAAATACTGAAAAAAAAAAAAATGCTGAATCACTAACAGATAATTGAACACTTTGATTATATTATTTTATATATATATATAAATTAAGACCCAATTTTCATTAATTATTTTTTTATAAAATGGTGTGTACAACAGTCGGAGGCTCATCCCAAAATTGAAGATTTCTATAATACATGCAATCATCAGCAAAAGGTTCGCCACAATGTAAAAACTATCTCATCTCGATTAACGAAGCCTACCTAAACATCTATTGAACGCCTTTATGAACAATGATATGTGATGCCCAAATGGTTCTCCAAACAGAACTTGGATAAGGAAAACATTGGCATTCAAAAAATCCCAAAATAGAAAAAAATTGGCGTTGAAGGACACGACAAAATAACACATTTGGGACGGCAATAAATTCACAACCAAGCATCCCAAACATTGCAAGAAAAATAAATCCAACCATCACACAAAGACTCTCAATAAAATGGAGAAAAGTCAAACCCTCTCGACGAAACAAGAGAGGCAAAGCCTCTCGACGAACAAGAGAAACCATGTAATATAAAGATAAATAAGACTGACTATGATATTCCAAGTAACGAGCAATCGATGACCAAAACCAGATAATGTTGTGAACACCGCTTTGGAACATCAAAAAACGTAGATACCTCAACAAAGAAATAGGATTGATTGCACAAGAATCCAACGAGACACACAATTTTTTGTGGTGATGATATAAATTAACGAAAATCGCTCAGTTTCTGATTTGGTTTTACTAAAACCTACAAAACTACAAATTAAATTTGATGAATGAAAACAAGAACACAATTATTTGTAATCTCAACAGATGGAGATTATAAAGAATTGTTGGTGTTGATCATTGACAAGAAATGGGAAGAATATGGAAGTTTCAGACGGTTTGGGATTGGGGAGAACTATGGGACGGTGGACACACTTTGATTGAAAGTTTGATTTATATTGCTATAACATTGAATGTAAAGCCAACATTGAAATGAGTCTTACTGCCAAAACAAACCGTTTTTCTCGTGATCTCTCTTCTCTCTTTGGCCTCTCTCCAAATTTCCATTGAATGCTTAGTGATTTTGGATGCAATTTTTCCTACTTTTTGTTATTATCGAACAAGCTTAGTAGGATTAAACAGTGCTCGAAGACCATATCCAATCGCTTCCTTGCAACGATCATAGTTTTTTTTCCTACTCTTTAATTGATTAAATTTGCGATGATTGACTACTTGGCGATCTCAATGCGTGTAAAATCATCTTTACATATAATCCTAACAACATTCATTCACACTTAAGTAGGCATGTGATACCAAAAGTCTTTTTTTTTTTTTTTTTTGTATTGAAAGTACATGTACTATTTTACTATTTTACTGTTACATCCAAGGTACTTGAGTGTAATGACATCTATTTTTTAGTTAATGAACATGTCACATGCTTGTACCTAACTTTTTAAGGTAATATAGAAAATTCAACCATAAATAAACTGCAATAAACATTAAATGTTCTATTTGCAAAACAGTAAAGTAAAAAAGTAAAGTAGATTTATAAAGTTCTGAACTGGATGTTCTTAATACTGCCATTCCTTCCATGGATTGATTTTGTTGTTTCCGGTTGTTCGTAATAATAAACTAGATCTAAGGATAAAATTAAAACCAAGCCTAGAAGAATGAGTCTGAATCTATATTTTCCTCTCCACAAACCTAGAAGAACGAGAAAAAATGATAGTAAAAATGTTGATTTTACTCTCTCTTTCTTTTCTCTCTCTCTCTCTCCCCTCTCTCTCTCTCTCTCTCTCTCTCTATCTATATATATAATATATATATATATTATATATATAATATATAAACTTTATGATTTTAAATTCATTTAGGAATAAATGGAGTTGGATTGAGGTTTAATGGAGATAGAGGCGGTGGAGGTGTGGTGGGCGGTTTGGGAGGAAGAAAGCGTTGGGTGGGGGTGGGGCGTGTGTGTGTTAATGGGGGTTAATTCAACCTTTTATTTTGTAATTTACACTTAGAATTTTTTTATTTTTCATAATTTAATTTGAATGATTTTCCTATTTTACCTTTGCAAATTAGGTCACTTGCATATCACATGCTAATTTAACTGACAAAATTAGATGTTGTTAGCCTTAAGTACTTGGGATACCAAAAAAAAAAAAAAAGGTTCAGAAACCTTAGAATGTAAAAAAAAAAAAAAAAAAAGGACTTTAGGTGTCAAATTCATAGAACCCAATAGTTGAGGTACTTTATTTTTTATTTTTGTGCAATTTTTCCAATCATTTATACGCATTTACATGCTTATCTCCAATTGTATTTTGTAATTAATTAATTTATTATGCCCCATCGAGTATCGACTGGGATGGGATAAGACAAAGCGAGAATGGCGTCCTAGAAAGAAATGCACATCAATAGGACGAATTTATCATGTCCATCAATTCAGGCGATATCTACTATCTAATGCTGATGTTAAATCATATTGATGGTGCGCTACATGTTATAAATTTGAAAACTGTAAATAACAAAGTACACGATGATTACAAAGCAGCATGTTATGCTCTAGGATTGTTAGATGATGATAAAGAGTATGATGATGGAATAAAAGAAACAAGTGAATGGGGGTCACCGGATTATTTAAGAAGAATATTCGCGATGCTACTACTATCTTATAGCGAATTTTGTCAGGTCATGTCTCATCTTAATAACGTTACAATTTCGGTATTTTTTTTTCTCATTCTTGGTATTTAGGGGGTTCAATAAAATGAAAGTCGTGTTATAATATATGATGTGCCATTCTATTAAGATGTTTGAAATATCAATATGACAAATAGTGCTTGATTCTAAACATGAGTTGGTAGAAGAAGTTGGCAAAAGAGGAAGATTTTGGTTTTGTGATTTCCTAAATTATGTTGCATGTGAATTGAACCCACATAGCATCTAAGTACAAACCTGATGACATTCCTCCCATGAGATTCCACCATTTCTTCTTATTTTTCCTGATCATCAGTTATATAACAAGTTATACTTTATCTATTAATCAAGTTTCAAAACCAACTTTGATGCATGCTGATTCATATAGTTTAAGATCATTTTTTTTCATACATTGTTCTCAATGTTAGTTAGTGTGTGGGAATCATGTTATTCTGTTATATTGTGTTTGCATAACATGCTGGAGTTATCATTTATATTGGATTTGACATATTCTCCAATAAAAATAGCAACTATATCATAAATGTAATGTACACCCTTGAATAAAATGAGAATGTTGGAACTTGAAAGTACATGAATCACCATTATTGATTTTTTTTTTCCAATTTGAGTACTGATTGTAATGTGTGTATGTAATTATGTGTCGTAGACATTGGATGGCAACTGCAGTCTCCCAAAGTCTATAATTGAATCACCATTGTTGATTTTCTGGTAGCATTACACAGACTATACTATAAGAATTTTTTCTTTTTCTTTTGGTTGGGGGTCTTTATACTTTATATTACTCCCTCCGTTCCCTTTAAATGACGTTTTAGCCCAAACACAACAACCAATAAACCCATTAATCATACCTCCAAATTCCATATATACCCTTCTCCTTCATATTAACTCTTCACCTCCCTAACATAATTAATGTGTCCCTTCTCACATGCATACATGGGAATATGGAAAGACAAGCTGAGTGATGGCAATAAAGATGGACTATTTGGTCCATTGCACCAAACCAACACAAGAACGTCAAATAAATAGGGAAAAAAAATGGAACTCTAAAACGTCTTTTAAAAAGGAACGGAGGGAGTACTTCCCATAATGTAGAGTTGTCCAACATAATTGCTACTTATTATACACCTAATTACCATATTTATACTCTTTAAATTTTGAACTATAGTTTTAAGACTCTCTCCCTCTCTCTTTGAAAATGCCTTGCATAAGTTTTTTTAATTAATTAGCCTTAATATTCCCGTCGAATTTCGACGGGTTACTCACTAGTTGAGATAAAAGAGTAAAAATGTCTTGACAAATAGTAAAGCGACAAATATTCTGAAACAATTTTTTTCTTAAAACCGATAGAGTAGTAGAGTCAACTTAATAACAGCAAGTATTTTAAATAAAAAAGTGAAAGGGTTACAGTTTAGATGAAAACTTAAAAATATTAGGGATGAATATGAAACTACAACATTCATACATTTATGTGAACAAACATTTCATTAGCATAACCACAAATTCAATCAAAGTTCCTTTGTACCAAAAAAAAAAAAAAAATCAATCAAAGTATCCTAACAACAAATTAATTTACATGAAAGAATTGATGAGAGTATTTACAGCTCCTCTCGTCAGAATAATTCGTCAGTCATTTCAAAGCGACCAAATAATAAATTTTACAAATGATACATTGCGAATTCGCAGTACATATGTACATTGACCTGGATGGGATCTTGCTTAGCCTACATAAAGATCAAACAACGCGGGATTTGTGTGATGAAGATATGCTGCTAAAGCCGAAAGCATTATAACAAGAATTGTTGCAAAGATATATGCTCGTTTTGATCTCCCTGCCTCTACCGCCTTCTTTTTCTCTAGATTATGAGTAGAATCAGTGATCTCGGAAATTGAACGGTCCAGTTCCTTACCATGTGTCAGTGCTTCATCAACCTGAATCAGAATATTCAAGAACTTTTTAAATGATAAGATAAAAATGTTGAATTTTCTAACATTTTAGTTTAACTCATTTTTCCAAATAGTCTCAGTACAGGTTTACTAGGGTACAAGCAATGTACAAACAAATAAAGCACACTCTTTAAAATGTTTGACAAGTCAACTGCGACACTTATCATGGGACGGAGGGAGTACTCTAGCTGAAATTGATGATACTGATTGAGAAATTAAAAATGATTCTGCCATTAACAATCATGGCCTAGATCATTGCTGACTACTGGAAACAAGTCATCGGGTTTACCTGCCTGTATACTTTTGGATGATATTACGGTCAACACATCTGCACTCTTAGCATTATTAGTTTGACCACCTCCTCTTAAGTTCTTCAATTGTCGTAGTTTCGCAATCAAAATTCTTTTGTCCTCCGTCAAAGAATACAACTGCACAGGAGTTTAATGCAGAAAGTTTCATATACAATTGCCAATAAATCAGAATTTTAAACATTTTTTAAGATAGAGGAATCTACGAGGAAGAGGAAATTAACATACCTGTTTATTTATACGCTCCCTTTCCGTGGCTAGTTCCACAACCATATCCATAATCATATTTGTCTTGATACTGATATCCTTTGCACTCGCAATTTTTTCAACATTAGCCTGACTCAAAGATGTCTCCAAAGAATCCACTTTTGCCCTCAGAAAGTTAAGCTCTTTCGTCAGTTCCAAGTTAGTGTCTGACATCATTAAACACTGTTCCTCTGCATTCTCCGTCCTAACTTCAGCTCTAGAAACTTTTTGTTTCAGTTCATCGATTAAAGTTTCCATATCCCATATTGCAGAATACAACATATTTTGCTGTTCTTGACCTGCTTCAGAAGAGGCCCTCGCTTGTTGTAATTGAAGTTCTAAGTCTCTCGACTGTTTCTCGAGTATGCTAACCTTATTTGTAGCACTATCATTGCTGTTTTTAACGAAACCCAATTCTTCCGTTAGTTCCATGTTAGTGTCCGTTAAGTGAATGATCTTTTCTTCTGCAACTTCAGCTCTATTCTCTGCTGTGGATAAATTTTCATTCATTGACTCGATTATACTTTCCATTTCTTGAAGGTGGTTTCTACTTTCTTGATTCAATTCATCTGCCTTCTTCAATTTGGACTCCGATTCTCTCAGTTGTTCTTCGAGTGAGTTGACTTTTCCCTCAACGCAGATACGTCAGAGTTGTCAGTAACAAGCTCTGCTATCCTGTCGTTAAGCTTTTGGATAGAAGCTTCTTTGTCGGTCAACTGATCAACGCAGTTTTTTAGTTTTGACTTCAGGTCATCCTCTCGTTGACTGAAACCGGTCAGACTGAAATGAAGAACTTGTTGTTGACCGACCATCTCTTTTGAAATACCCATCAACACCTCAGCTGCATTTTCTGCTTCTAGAAACCTACCCCAGACTGCTTCTGCTGCCTCGTCCATAAAGAAAGCAACTTGTTCTGTTAAACGGATCTTCAGTTTAAGATCTTCTTCATTCTGTTTTGATTCTGTTAGCTTTTTCTCGAGATCTAGCTCCCTTCCTAGAGATTTTTCCAGCATTCTTAAAACATGTCTAACTTCAAATGTCTGTGCTTGTGGTTTTCCGTCTTTGGTTGAAAGTTGAGAATCCTCTGATAAACCTTCACTATGGTTATGTATCCCTGCAAGGAATTGTGTTCGAGGAAACAATCATTTTCATAAATTACTCGCTCTGTCCTTTCAAAAAGACGATTAAAAAGAAAAATCCCCTCATATGAGTGAACATTTCTGAAGAAGTTATGAAATCCACCTTTAACAAATATCATAATCTAATGTGTACTAGCAATACCAATGGAATTATGTTGATTTTTCCACTAAAATTAAGGGATAATTCTACTACCCGCTACGAGGTTTGAATAAATATCACTGCCCACTTAGGCTTGTTTCATCCCACCGTCCCCCTTTTGTTAACTTTATTTATATGAAATGACTATTTTACCCCCATAATCTTTAATGTGACTAATTTAGTATGTGGACATTTCATTGGGGAGATTTAGGGTTAAAATAGTCATTTTGTTTAAATAAAGTTGACAAACGGGGCAATGGACGAAACTAAACTTCAAGGGGAATGTGATATTTGTTCATGCATCAAGGGTGGGTAATGGAATTAACCCCTTAAATTACTATATAGTCAAATTCTTCAAAAAGTCTCTCAAAGTAAAAAACAGACACTTATTTAGGGACGGAGAGACAAATATATTTGAAGTTCAAATAAGGAAAATGATAGGACGCTGGTCAAATTTCAACTCAACCCAACAACAAGAACAACGGGTAATTTTTTTTACAAATAAGATATCATTACTTACAATCATTCCGGTTGAAGGCAATCGAAGTCATCTGCAACTTAGCCAACTGCATCTTCATGTCCAAAACATGTTCCCGTGACTGCTTCACAGACTCATCCGAATCATACAATTTAGCTTCCACAACATCAAACAATTCTCCTAAATGTCTGCACGAAGATATCTTATGACGCGCATCGACAAGCGCAACTTGAACAGAAGCCATAAAACCATCCAACTCTCTCACCTCGGAATCCAAGAAACCAGTTAAGAGGTCAAATGTTAAAGCCTTCTCAATGCATTCCTCTGAGATTGTTTCAGCAGCCATTGCTTCGAAATCATTTTCCCATGATGACACATTCATCAAAAGATTTTCTAAATTTCCTAATTTCTCGGATGAGTATGCTAATTCCAAGTCTATTTTGGTTAAAACTTCCATGGAACTTCCGATTTCTTCCATGCCCTTTGAATCGGATGAAGAAATATCACGAAAGTGAAGGAGATTTGGATCACCAGCATCAAATTCATCCATTGATCTTCCCTTTCAGATCTGAATTGAGGATAAACTTAAAAGAGATTAAAAAAGATTTGATATTTGTATTTCTCATCAGTATATTCCCAACAATAAAAAACAACTCCAGAAACTATTAACTGCAATATTCTACACAATTAAAATGTATGCCCCAATTCATACTCCATATATAAGTGCAAAACTATGTACATTTCCGTCTTCTATAAGCTTCTATATATCATAATGTTGCCTCGTTCCCATGTTCATATGATACTGCTTTTCGATTACGAGAATTCATTTAGTTGTCTTAATTTAAAAGATGGGATTAGCATAATCTACCCTCAGTTGTTCAAAGTCAAAAGTAAATCTTAGTCCAAGTACACAATGTATTTTAGGTAGTAATTCTCAAATTCATGTAACAACAGCCTATTTTGACTCATGATGGGATTACCATAATTAAATGAATCAGCATGAACTAGGACCTAATAAACATGGAATACAACTACTCCCTCTGTCACTCTCTGTCCCTAAATGAGTGTCCATTTTCAAGAAATCTGAAAGAGTATGAAATACTCATTTATTTATTTTTGTGTATCTTTGTGATTCTGATAATATTTAATGTATATATTTAGAGTTTATTTATTTTAGGAATTAGTTGTAATTATTTAGGAATAGTTTATTTTAGGATTATTTATTATTTTTATGATTTACTTGACTAACCTATTTATGTTTATCTTTGGTAAGTGGATATATTTTTGGTGTTTTATTTTAGGAAGACTCTCATATGGAAAGAATGATTTCTTGGAGTGTAAGGAGCGGCCAAGCCTTGTATAAATACAGGCCGAATCCTTCATTGACTTGCACGGATTCACAGAATATTTTTGAGAGAGTCTTTTGTTTTTTTGAGGTTCTTGTTCATCAAGAACTCAAGTATTTTTTGTTTAGTCTATTCAAGATAGAATAGGTTTTGATCTTTTAATTGTTTTTGTTTCTTTCATCCTTTTGTACTCTGAAAGAGTTTTAGTAATGAAAGTTTTCCAGCA
Organism: Campanula takesimana; assembly: GCA_026119855.1. NCBI lineage: Eukaryota > Viridiplantae > Streptophyta > Magnoliopsida > Asterales > Campanulaceae > Campanula > Campanula takesimana. Next base: position 7,191 of record JAOWBW010003617.1, on the reverse strand, counting down.
AGGTATTTCTTGCTGAAGTGTTTAATCAGTTTTAATTTCCGCTGCGTTTGTTTCTGTGTTTCTGAGTTTCTGGTCGTCGCCAACTGACAGGACAACTGTCTGGACAACTGTAAGCACGTTTGAACACACAGTTGGTCAATTCCCAGAAAACAGTCCTAGCCGCTTAATTTCTTTCAATTGGCACCAGAGCCTGGTCTCGACATACTGAGATTGATCTTTGAAAGTGGCCATTATGGACTGTGAACAAAACAAGTTTTTGGTTTTAATGATTGTGTTTGAAAATCTTAAAATGAAAGAAAATGAAACCATCAAAGATTTTCTTCTAAATTGGTAAATATTGCAAATGAGTTATATGTGTTAGGGGAATCAATCTCTAATGCTAGACTCATACGCAAAATATTAAGATCCCTGCCAGAAAAATTCAACATGATAATCTCTTTGGTAGAGGAATTTTATGATATCGAGACTCTAATTTTTGACCAACTTATTGGAGTCTTAACCATTTATGAATTAACCCCTGGTGTGAAAAATCATTTTTCTGAAAACAAAAGATCTATTGAGTCCGTTCAATGTAGAGCGTGTTTAGGATTCGGACACTATGCCAATGAGTGTGCTAACACACTCAAAAAGAGAGGATGAGTCTTTCTGCTAGCTTAAGTGATTCAGATGATGACGATCAGACAGCAAACCTGTCATTTTTACGATCATCACAATCCTCCCTCTCTGACAGTGAATCTGACTGTGAATCTGACAGTGAAGATGAACAGTCAACTGTCATCACAACTGTCAGCTCAAATGGTACTAATGTGTATACCTGTTTTAACTCCACTTCTGCAGGTGAATCTGAAGAATCCTCACAGGAAGAAGAGGATAGTGCCACGTATGAGGACCTCCACAATACATACGTTGAGTTGTTTGCAGAATGGTCCAAACAAATGGATCAACTCAAGGAGTTCAAGAAGGTAAATGAAAAACTCACCTCTGATAATCTGAAATTAAAGTCTGAAAATGAGAGGTTGTCAAGTGAAAGTGATACTCAAAAGGACTCCATAGCTAGGTTAGAAGTCATGCTTACCAAAAAGGACAATGAGTGTGAAAAGTATAAAAGCAATCTTGAAAAGGAAACTAACACTCTCAATAAACTTAACAATGGCAAGGCTAAATTGGAAGAGGTTCTGAACATGGGGAACCAAGGAAAATCAGATTTAGGCTATGGAGATCCAGTGTTTGTTAAGGAAGGTGAGTGCACTTCGAAAAACAATGAGAGATTGAGTGCTAATCACGTATCTCCTCATAAAAATAAGAGAAACAGAAAAAGGAGATACGTGTGTCACCATTGTTTTACACCTGGACACATTCGTCCTTTTTGTTATAAACTGAAACAGGAACTCGGTCTGGACAAGAACAGCGGTCATCTGACACGACAACTGTGGGCACAATCTGACAATCAGTTGCCCTGTCAACCGCCCAGGCAGCAGCATGTCGAAAAAAAGACTTGGGTAAGAAAGGACACTTTACAGTGTCAAGTCGTGTTTACCTCCTTCAAAAGTAGTGAGGAATGAGCTTGGTACTTTGATAGCGGCTGTTCTCGTCATATGACCGGTTCTCTTGAGCATCTCATAGATTATGAAGTCTTCAAAGGAGGAAATGTCAATTTTGGTGGAGGTGCTAAGGGAAAGGTCATTGGTAAGGTATGTTGTGTGTTGACGGCTTGCCAAATTTGCACAATGTCTTACATGTAGACGGGTTGAAAGCAAATTTGATAAGTTTCAGTCAACTGTGTGATGATGACTTATTTGTTAAGTTTGACAAGTACAAATGTGAAGTTTTTGATAACAAAAGTGTGTGTGTTCTTTCTAGCATTCGATCCTCTGATCATTGTTACAAGTTGGTTGAAAATCACTCATGTTTTAACCCATTTTTGATAATGCTACTGATCTTAATGTCAAAACTGCTGAGGATGATGTTTCAGGTTGCACCTGGGAGTATGGGCTGATTAATGATGAATCTGAACCAACGAATGCAACAGAACCTGTAGATGCGCCAACTGTGAGGACAACTGACAGTCAAGATGAACAGTCAACTGCCATGTCAGATGGTCAGACGGCAGCTGGTTCTGGTTCGGATTCTGAAATCGCTGAAGATCAGGTAAGAAGAGACAACGATGCTGCTGCAAGCATACAGGGAGACCATCCAACTTCCCAGGTCATTGAGGGAGTGGATGAAGGAATAAAAACAAGAGGGAAACAAATAAATTACCGGGAATTAGTCGGTTTGGTATGCATGAAATCCGCGTACCCTCAGGTAAGCTCTTGTTGTTTTGTTGCTAAGTTTAAGCATGATAGTGTGTCAGAAACCTTAAATGGCAATAATTGGATCAATGACATGCAAGAGGAAGTGGTTAAATTTGAAAGCAAAGATGTTAGGTTCTTGGTTCATAGGCCATCTAATGCTGAATGTATGGGAGATGTTACTTGTTGTACTCAATTGTTGAAGATGAACCAGATAATAAAGGATTATGATCTTAAAAGTAAAACCTTTACTGTATTTTGTGATAGTTTAATTGCTCAGAATTTTGCCAAGAATCCGGTACAACATTCCCGAACAAAGCACATAGATATTGGGCATCATTTTATTAGAGATCTCGTTGAACAAAAAATCATTACTCTTGAACATGTAAGCACAACGGATCAACTTGCTGATATCTTTACCAAGGCTTTTGGATTTCGAGAGATTTTCTCTCGGACTGTGTGATACCAGTTGACTGCACAAGTGTGCAGACAACGGACTGCTCTGTATAATTGTATATTACAGTCACAAAAAAAAAAATAAAAAAAAATGCATTCATTCCTTGCACGATTGTTCTTGTGATCACTTGGTTTAACTAAGTTCCTTGACTCTGAGTTTGACACTTGAATGTGAGATCCTGCTTAACTTGATAATAAAATTATCCTGTTAATTCCTCGTGCTGTTTATCATGAAGTGGGCACTTAGGTTGCGGGGAAAAACAAGCTGCCTCCAATCTTTGAAGTTACTACCCATTTAAGCAAAAAGCTGAAGTGTTTCAATACATAACTTGGGAATCAGTGTAACACTGTATTGAGAGAGTGAATAGCTCCTCCCCGTAACTGATTCATAAGTCATAAGCCTTCAATGTGAGTGTTCTAGAGGCTTCATGATTGAAGGAAAATCTCATTGAATTCTTGTGTGTTGAAACCGAGTCATGGACTGAGTTGATCATACTATGTCACACCAAAATTGAGACAATCTTCACTTGTGTGTTTAGACATAATTTTTCTAAGTTTTTTTTCTCCCTTCGTATTCACATCAGCAAATTGAATTGTTGTTCTTATGTGTTAAAGATGATGCTTTTTCATGTGATTAACGATAATCTAATGGCGTGATGTTCAAGTTTGTAGTTGTGTGGAAATTATGGTACATTGTGGATAAATGGATTCAGTTGATTTTGGCATATTCTAATTCTGGGACGGACAATTTATCACAAAACATGGAAAAAGTTTTAATTTTAAAATCAAAATCCTTGTTTGTTTTGGATTCAAATGTGTACTTCAATGTTTCTCGGTTTTCCTTACTCCTTGGCATTCCCGAGTTCTTAGGGAGAATCTCTGTCCTCCCGTGATTTTTCCTCCATGTCAATTCTAGTTGTGAATTGTGGTTTAGTGTATCTTCTTCCTCATGTTTATTAGCTACATTTCTCTCATCTCATCTTGTTCCTATTCTGCAAATGCTCTCTTTCTAACATTTTTGCAGATAAATCCGAGATTCTGGAGAAAATCTAAGTGATTATGTGTGACACAAAATGATTGTTTGCCACTGCTCTGATCAAGCTCTGGTATTTTGTTGTTAAGCATCCAGCTGGTGTTAAGCAACTTGTTCGTGCAACTGTGCGGACAACTGGATAGTCAACTGTACAGTCAATTGTACAGTCAACCGGTAAGTCATCAGGTAATTCTGCAGAAATCTCTGGTCTGTTATGGTTTGATGCGATGTGAGTTGAGATTGATGATACTCTTAGAGGTATTTTTGTTGGGGAGATTCAAATTTAGGGGGAGTGGAAGATATTCTTATTTTTTTTCTTTGAGTTTGATGGTTCTTCTCAAAAGGGGGAGAAAGATGTGGTCTTCATATTTAGGGGGAGAAAGATGTGTTCTAGGGGGAGTAGAATCCAATGTACAAATTCGGGGGAGAGTTTTGTGTTTTTGGATGTTTTGATCAGAACCACAAAGATAGGGGGAGATTGAAAGAGTATGAAATACTCATTTATTTATTTTGTGTATCTTTGTGATTTCTGATAATATTTAATGTATATATTTAGAGTTTATTTATTTTAGGAATTAGTTTAATTATTTAAGAATAGTTTATTTAGGATTATTTATTATTTTTATGATTTACTTGACTAACCTACTAATGTTTATCTTGGTAAGTGGGGATTATATTTTAGGTGTTTTATTTTAGGAAGATTCTCATATGGGAAGAATGATTTCTTGGAGTGTAAGGAGCGGCCAAGCCTTGTATAAATACAGGCCGAATCCTTCATTGACTTGCACGGATTCACAAAATATTTTTGAGAGAGTCTTTTGTTTTTGGGGGTTCTTGTTCATCAAGAACTCAAGTATTTTTTTGTTTAGTCTATTCAAGATAGAATAGGTTTTGATCTTTTTAATTGTTTTTTGTTTCTTTTCATACTTTTGTACTCTGAAAGAGTTTTAGTAATGAAAGTTTTCCAGCAAGGTATTTCTTGCTGAAGTGTTTAATCAGTTTTAATTTCCGCTGCGTTGTTTTCTGTGTTTCTGAGTTTCTGGTCGTCGCCAACTGACAGGACAACTATCTGGACAACTGTAAGCACGTTTGAACACACAGTTGGTCAATTCCAGAAACAGTCCTAGCCGCTTAATTTCTTTCAAAATCTTTGTCGAATTTTTCACCGGTCTCTTTATACGTGCAAAACTAAATGTTTGGAAAGGAGATTAAAGATTATATATGAATTTTGCCACCAAAGTGTACAAAAAGTTAGACATTTTTCAGATGTCGTTTAAAATGAAATTTGGACACTCATTTATAGGGACATATTTAGTACTACTTAATGAAACTTCAATTCATCCCCAAATTCAAAACTCCATTAATTCTAAATCATCAGAGAAACTGTAAAACAAGAAAAAACAGACCCTTTACCTTAAAATTATCAAAATTCAACACAGGACACCACAAACTCATTAACTTCAGCAAAATCAAGAAACTAAATTCCTACAAATTGTGTTAGAAAGAGTCAGCATAATTGAACAGGGTACATGAAAAATTCCTAGTGAAAGAAGCTGAATTTCGGACAAGTACATACCTGGAGAAGAATCTTTAACGGGTCTGCTCGAATTTCAACGGGTGTTTATCCAATTCGAGGAAAGAAAATCCTATTTATGTGAGCTTTCATTTCTTAACACTTTGTGGGTGATCTTGGAGCGGGTAACTCTAACGTGTGCCAGGAGTACATGATAAGGACGACCGGCAAAAGTTGGTTGGCAATTCACGTTGTTAATTACTAAATTGTGTTTGGGTCCCAGTTGCTTAATAAAGCCAATCAGAATTTGACACGTTTGGCACAGCAGAAAGCAGTGGAGATGATGGGTCATGATTAGGTGGCTGGTCCACGGTGCAGACAGTACATTCTGCAAAAAAATGCTTAAGATTCGCCTGGGGCGCACGTTAGTAGAAGGAGAATAAATCAGTATAATCTCAATTATTGAAGAGGCTTAACGTGACAGAAGTACAAAAATAAAATTTTAAAAGAATTATACTCTCTCTCTCTCTCTCTCTCTCAAAGATAGTAATCACAATGAAATTTTAAAAATTGTTATTGATAAATCACTTAATGATTTAAGAATTACAAAATTTTAAAATTTCACTGAATGATTAGATCATCACCAATGGTTGGTCAAAGTTCATTTTTGTTGACCATAAAAAATCAAAATAAGACTATATTTCTGAGACAGATGGAGTTATACTCCCTCTGTCTCATTTTAAGAGTCAAAAAATGGGTGAGTTAAAGAATTAAGGAAAATGTGATGTGTTGTGAGTGTTGATAGTTGGGTAGGGGAAAGAAAGTGAGGTAGAGAAGATTTAGTGGATAATTGTTGTGAGTATGACATATAGGACCCACTTTTCATTTAAATTTTGACTCTTAAAACGGAACTCCCTTTTAGGAAATTTTTGACTCTTAAAATGGGAGAGAGAAAGAGTATATCATATTGATTTTATTTTTTAACAAATGATGATGGACCAGAATTTTATAAAACTTATGGTTTATGATTTGTTTATTTGGCAGATGATTTGTGAATTATTTATTGTCTAATTGAATAAACAATAATAAGCTAAGCCTAATATAATACTCCCTCTGTCTCAGAAAGATAGTCCTGTTTTGACTTTTTATAGTCAATAAAAATAAACTTTGACTAACATTTGTGTTATTTAATGATCACAATGAAATTATAAAAATTGTTATTAAGAAATCACTTAATGATTTATCAATTACAATTTTAGAATTTCACAAGAATGATTAAATTGTCACCAATGGTTGGTCAAATTTCATTTTTGTTGACCATAAAAATCAAAATGAGACTATCTTTCCAAGACAGGAATACTATAATACAATTATTTGTTTGCTTTCTGTGAAGTCAAAAATAAAAAAAAAATTGAGCAAATGGTTCTCAATAAATAATGTTGGTTAATATACTAGCCCTTCAGTCTCAAATTAATGAGTAGTTATTTCATCGTCCCAAATTAATGCCAACTTACTAAAATATTTAATATTATTTTATTTTACGGTCTTACCAACTCACGACAAATTATCCACTTATTTATTTTTTCTTTTTTGTTCACATACTTATTTTCGTTTTTTTTTTTTTTTTTTTAATGTTCGCACATCTAATTTCCTCTTAGCCATTAATTTTAGACGGAGTGGAGTACAATTTAAAACTAAAAGGATCAGAGAAGAATATTTAGCCCTTTCTTTTGTCATGTTCTTTTAGGGCTTTATCTATTTCAGTGCCGTATTTGGGCCTGAGGCCCAATAATAATAGCCCTCCTTTTTCTTTTTTAAGGAATAGCCGTTTTGTTAGCATAGTCTTTTGGACAACAAAGATTATACTCCCTTCTTCCCTTTCCCTTAAGCGAGAAAGA
>JAOWBW010003616.1:0-21880 GCA_026119855.1 Campanula takesimana | reverse complement strand
AAAATTTCCATTCTTCACCAAATATTTGCTTAGGATTCGTATGGTTGTAGAGACTTCGGCGCCTCTATGACATATGCATCCTAGATCGATCACGATTGGCAGAAGCCTCGGCGTTTCTGTTTGTGAGAGATCCAGCATCTATTATTTTAGCATTCCTAATATTTGCTTAGGATTCGTATGGTTGTTGAGACTTCGGCGCCTCTATGACATACGCATCCTAGACGATCGCGATTGCAGAAGCCTCGGCGTTTCTGTTTGCGAGAGATCCAGCATCTATTATTTTGCACTTCCTAATACTTGCTTAGGATTCGTATGGTTGTAGAGACTTCGGCGCCTCTATGACATACGCATCCTAGATCAATCGCGATTGGCAGAAGCCTCGGCGTTTCTGTTTGCGAGAGATCCAGCATCTATTATTTGAGCACTTCTAATATTTGCTTAGGATTCGTATGTTGTAGAGACTTGGCGCCTCTATGACATACGCATCCTAGATCGATCGCGATTGGCAGAAGGCTCGGCGTTCTGTTTGCGAGAGATCCAGCATCTATTATTTAGCACTTCCTAATATTTGCTTAGGATTCGTATGGTTGTAGATACTTTGGCGCCTCTATGACATACGCATCCTAGATCGATCGCGATTGGCAGAAGGCTCGGCGTTTCTGTTTGCGAGAGATCCAGCATCTATTATTTTAGCATTTCCTATATTTGCTTAGATTCGTATGGTTGTAGAGACTTTGGCGCCTCTATGACATACGGATCCTAGATCGATCGTGATTGGCAGAAGCCTCGGCGTTCTGTTCGCGAGAGATCCAGCATCTATTATTTAGCATTTCCTAATATTTGCTTAGGATTCGAATATTTGTAGAGACTTTGGCGCCTCTATGACATACGCATCCTAGATCGATCGTGATTGGCAGAAGCCTCGGCGTTTCTGTTTGCGAGAGATCCAGCATCTATCATTTTAGCATTTCTAATATTTGCTTAGGATTCGTATGGTTGTAGAGACTTCGGCGCCTCTATGGCATATGCATCCTAGATCGATCGCGATTGCCAGAAGCCTCGGTGTTTCTGTTTGCGAGAGATCCAGCATCTATTATTTTAGCATTTCCTAATATTTGCTTAGGATTCGTATGGTTGTAGAGACTTCGGCGCTCTATGACATACGCATCCTAGATCGATCGCGATTGGCAGAAGCCTCGGCGTTTCTGTTTGCGAGAGATCCAGCATCTATTATTTTAGCACTTCCTAATATTTGCTTAGGATTAGTATGGTTGTAGAGAGTTCGGCGCCTCTATGACAATACGCATCCTAGATCGATCGCGATTGGTAGAAGCCTCGGCGTTTCTGTTTGCGAGAGATCCAGTCATTATTATTTCAGCACTTCCTAATATTTGCTTAAGATTCGTATGGTGTAGAGACTTTGGCGCCTCTATGACATACGCATTCTAGATCGATCGCGATTGGCAGAAGCCTCGACGTTTCTGTTTGCGAGAGATCCAACATCTATTATTTTAGCATTTCCTAATATTTGCTTAGGATTCGTATGGTTGTAGAGACTTTGGCGCCTCTATGACATACGCATCCTAGATCGATCGCGATTGGCAGAAGCCTCGGCGTTTCTGTTTACGAGAGATCCAGCATCTATTATTTTAGCATTCCTGATATTTGCTTAGGATTCGTATGGTTGTAGAGACTTGGCGCCTCTATGACATACGCATCCTAGATCGATCGTGATTGGCAGAAGCCTCGCGTTTCTGTTCGCGAGAGATCCAGCATCTATTATTTTAGCATTTCCTAATATTTGCTTAGGATTCCAATAGTTGTAGAGACTTTGGCGCCTCTATGACATACACATCCTAGATAGATCGTGATTGGCAGAAACCTCGGCGTTCTGTTTGCGAGAGATCCAGCATCTATCATTTTAGCATTTCCTAATATTTGCTTAGGATTCGTATGGTTGTAGAGACTTCGGCGCCTCTATGACATATGCATCCTATATCGATCGCGATTGGCAGAAGCCTCGGCGTTCTGTTTGCGAGAGATCCAGCATCTATTATTTTAGCATTTCCTAATATTTGCTTAGGATTCGTATGGTTGTAGAGACTTCGGCGCCTCTATGACATACGCATCTAGATCGATCGCGATTGGCAGAAGCCTCGGCGTTTCTGTTTGCGAGAGATCCAGCATCTATTATTTAGCACTTCCTAATATTTTCTTAGGATTCGTATGGTTGTAGAGAGTTCGACGCCTCTAAGACATACGCATCCTAGATCGATCGCGATGGCAGAAGCCTCGGCGTTTCTGTTTGCGAGAGATCCAGCATCTATTATTTTTAGCACTTCCTAAATTTTCTTAAGATTCGTATGGTTGTAGAGACTTTGGCGCTCTATGACATACGCATCCTAGATCGATCGCGATTGGCAGAAGGCTCGGCGTTTCTGTTTGCGAGAGATCCAGCATCTATTATTTAGCATTTCCTAATATTGCTTAGGATTCGTATGGTTGTAGAGACTTTGGCGCCTCTATGACATACGCATCCTAGATCGATCGCGATTGGCAGAAGCCTCAGCGTTTCTGTTTGCGAGAGATCCAGCATCTATTATTTTAGCATTTCCTAATATTTGCTTAGGATTCGTATGGTTGTAGAGACTTTTGCGCCTCATGACATACGCATCCTAGATCGATCGTGATTGGCAGAAAGCCTCGGCGTTTCTGTTCGCGAGAGATCCAGCATCTATATTTTAGCATTTCCATATATTGCTTAGGATTCGAATAGTTGTAGAGACTTTGGCGCCTCTATGACATACGCATCCAAGATCGATCGTGATTGGCAGAAGCCTCGGCGTTTCTGTTTGCGAGAGATCCAGCATCTATTATTTTAGCATTTCCTAATGTTTGCTTAGGATTCGTATGGTTGTAGAGACTTTGGCGCCTCTATGACATACGCATCCTAGATCGATTGTGATTGGCAGAAGCCTCGGCGTTTCTGTTCGCGAGAGATCCAGCATCTATTATTTTAGCATTCCTAATATTTGCTTAGGATTCGTATGGTTGTAGAGACTTTGGCGCCTCTATGACATACGCATCCTAGATCGATCGCGATTGGCAGAAGCCTCGGCGTTTCTGTTTGCGAGAGATCCAGGATCTATTATTTTAGCATTTCCTAATATTTGCTTTGGATTCGAATAGTTGTAGAGACTTTGGCGCCTCTATGACATACGCATCCTAGATCGATCGCGATTGGCAGAAGCCTCAGCATTTCTGTTTGCGAGAGATCCAGCATCTATTATTTTAGCATTTCCTAATATTTGCTTAGGATTCGTATGGTTGTAGAGACTTTGGCGCCTCTATGACATACGCATCCTAGATCGATCGCGATTGGCAGAAGCTTCAGCGTTTCTGTTTGCGAGAGATCCAGCATCTATTATTTTAGCATTTCCTAATATTTGCTTAGGATTCGTATGGTTGTAGAGACTTTGGCGCCTCTATGACATACGCATCCTAGATCGATCGTGATTGGCAGAAGCCTCGGCGTTTCTGTTCGCGAGAGATCCAGCATCTATTATTTTAGCATTTCCTAATATTTGCTTAGGATTCGTATGGTTGTAGAGACTTTGGGCGCCTCTATGACATACGCATCCTAGATCGATCGCGATTGGCAGAAGCCTCAGCTTTTCTGTTTGCGAGAGATCCAGCATCTATTATTTTAGCATTTCCTAATATTTTCTTAGGATTCATATGGTTGTAGAGACTTTGGCGCCTCTATGACATACGCATCCTAGATCGATCGTGATTGGCAGAAGCCTCGGCGTTTCTGTTCGCGAGAGATCCAGCATCTATTATTTTAGCATTTCCTAATATTTGCTTAGGATTCGAATAGTTGTAGAGACTTTGGCGCCTCTATGACATACGCATCCTAGATCGATCGCGATTGGCAGAAGCCTCGGCGTTTCTGTTTGCGAGAGATCCAGCATCTATATTTTAGCACTTCCTAATATTTGCTTAAGATTCGTATGGTTGTAGAGACTTTGGCGCCTCTATGACATACGCATTCTAGATCGATCGCGATTGGCAGAAGCCTCGACGTTTCTGTTTGCGAGAGATCCAACATCTATTATTTTAGCATTTCCTAATATTTGCTTAGGATTCGTAGTGGTTGTAGAGACTTGGCGCCTCTATGACATACGCATCCTAGATCGATCGCGATTGGCAGAAGCCTCAGCGTTTCTGTTTGCGAGAGATCCAGCATCTATTATTTTAGCATTTCCTAATATTTGCTTAGGATTCGTATGGTTGTAGAGACTTTGGCGCCTCTATGACATACGCATCCTAGATCGATCGTGATTGGCAGAAGCCTCGGCGTTTCTGTTCGCGAGAGATCCAGCATCTATTATTTTAGCATTTCCTAATATTTGCTTAGGATTCGAATAGTTGTAGAGACTTTGGCGCCTCTATGAACATACGCATCGTAGATCGATCGTGATTGGCAGAAGCCTCGGCGTTTCTGTTTGCGAGAGATCCAGCATCTATTATTTTAGCATTTCCTAATGTTTGCTTAGGATTCGTATGGTTGTAGAGACTTGGCGCCTCTATGACATACGCATCCTAGATCGATCGTGATTGGCAGAAGCCTCGGCGTTTTATTCGCGAGAGATCCAGCATCTATCATTTTAGCATTTCCTAATATTTGCTTAGGATTCGTATAGTTGTAGAGACTTTGGCGCCTCTATGACATACGCATCCTAGATCGATCGCGATTGGCAGAAGCCTCGGCGTTTCTGTTTGCGAGAGATCCAGCATCTATTATTTTAGCATTTCCTAATGTTTGCTTAGGATTCGTATGGTTGTAGAGACTTTGGCGCCTCTATGACATACGCATCCTAGATCGATCGTGATTGGCAGAAGCCTCGGCGTTTCTGTTTGCGAGAGATCCAGCATCTATTATTTTAGCATTACTTAATATTTTCTTAGGATTCGTATGGTTGTAGAGACTTCGGCGCCTCTATGACATACGCATCCTAGATCGATCGCGATTGGCAGAACCCTCGGCGTTTCTGTTTGCGAGAGATCCAGCATCTATTATTTTTAGCACTTCCTATTTTGCTTAGGATTCGTATGGTTGTAGAGAGTTCGGCGCCTCTATGACATACGCATCCTAGATCGATCGCGATTGGCAGAAGCCTCGGCATTTCTTTTGCGAGAGATCCAGCATCTATTATTTTAGCACTTCCTAATATTTGCTTAGATTCGTATGGTTGTAGAGACTTTGGCGCCTCTATGACATACGCATCCATCCTAGATCGATCGCGATTGGCAGAAGCCTCGCGTTTCTGTTTGCGAGAAATCCAGCATCTATTATTTTAGCACTTCCTAATATTGCTTAGGATTAGTATGGTTGTAGAGACTTTTGGCGCCTCTATGACATACGCATCCTAGATCGATCGCGATTGGCAGAAGGCTTGGCGTTTCTGTTTGCGAGAGATCCAGCATCTATTATTTTAGCATTTCCTAATATTTGCTTAGGATTCGTATGGTTGTAGAGACTTTGGCGCCTCTATGACATACGCATCCTAGATCGATCGCGATTGGCAGAAAGCCTCGGCGTTTCTGTTTGCGAGAGATCCAGCATCTATTATTTTAGCATTTCCTAATATTTGCTTAGGATTCGTATGGTTGTAGAGACTTTGGCGCCTCAATGACATAACGCATCCTAGAGCGATCGAGATTGGCAGAAAGCCTCGGCGTTTCTGTTCGCGAGAGATCCAGCATCTATTATTTTAGCATTTCCTAATATTTGCTTAGGATTCGAAAGTTGTAGAGACTTTGGCGCCTCTATGACATACGCATCCTAGATCGATCGTGATTGGCAGAAGCCTCGGCGTCTCTGTTCGCGAGAGATCCAGCATCTATCATTTTAGCATTTCCTAATAATTTGCTTAGGATTCGTATGGTTTGTGAAACTTCGGCGCCTCGATGACATATGCATCCTAGATCGATCGCGATTGGCAGAAGCCTCGGCGTTTCTGTTGCGAGAGATCCAGCATCTATCATTTTAGCATTTCCTAATATTTGCTTAGTATTCGTATGGTTGTAGAGACTTCGGCGCCTCTATGACATACCATCCTAGATCGATCGCGATTGGCAGAAGCCTCGGCGTTTCTGTTTGCGAGAGATCCAGCATCTATTATTTTTGCATTTCCTAATATTTGCTTAGGATTCGTATGGTTGTAGAGAGTTCGGGGCCTCTATGACATACGCCATCCTAGATCGATCGCGATTGTCAGAAGCCTCGGCGTTTCTGTTTGCGAGAGATCTAGCATCTATTATTTTAGCACTTCCTAAATATTTGCTTAGGATTCGTATGGTTGTAGAGAGTTCGGCGCCTCTATGACATACGCATCCTAGATCGATCGCGATTGGCAGAAGCCTCGGCGTTTCTGTTTGCGAGAGATCCAGCATCTATTATTTTAGCATTTCCTAATATTTGCTTAGGATTCGTATGGTTGGTAGAGACTTTGGCGCCTCTATGACATACGCATCCTAGATCGATCGCGATTGGCAGAAGCCTCGGCGTTTCTGTGTTACGAGAGATCCAGCATCTATTATTTTAGCATTTCCTGATATTTGCTTACGATTCGTATGGTTGTAGAGACCTTGGCGCCTCTATGACATACGCATCCTAGATCGATCGTGATTGGCCGAAGCCTCGGCTTTTCTGTTCGCGAGAGATCCAGCATCTATTATTTAGCATTTCCTAATATTTGCTTAGGATTCCAATAGTTGTAGAGACTTTGGCGTCTCTATGACATACGCATCCTAGATCGATCGTGATTGGCAGAAGCTCGGCGTTTCTGTTTGCGAGAGATCCAGCATCTATCATTTTAGCATTTCCTAATATTTGCTTAGGATTCGTATGGTTGTAGAGACTTTGGCGCCTCTATGACATACGCATCCTGGATCGATCGCGATTGGCAGAAGCCTCGGCGTTTCTGTTTGCGAGAGATCCAGCATCTATTATTTTAGCATTTCCTAATATTTGCTTAGGATTCGTATGGTTGTAGAGACTTTGGCGCCTCAATGACATACGCATCCTAGATCGATCGAGATTGGCAGAAGCCTCGGCGTTTCTGTTCGCGAGAGATCCAGCATCTATTATTTTAGCATTTCCTAATATTTGCTTAGGATTCGTATGGTTGTAGAGACTTCGGCGCCTCTATGACATACGCATCCTAGATCGATCGCGATTGGCAGAAGCCTCAGCGTTTCTGTTTGCGAGAGATCCAGCATCTATTATTTTAGCATTTCCTAATATTTGCTTAGGATTCGTATGGTTGTAGAGACTTTGGCGCCTCTATGACATACGCATCCTAGATCGATCGTGATTGGCAGAAGCCTCGGCGTTTTCTGTTCGCGAGAGATCCAGCATCTATTATTTTAGCATTTCCTAATATTTGCTTAGGATTCGTATGGTTGTAGAGACTTTGGCGCCTCTATGACATACGCATCCTAGATCGATCGCGATTGGCAGAAGCCTCGGCGTTTCTGTTTGCGAGAGATCCATCATCTATTATTTTAGCACTTCCTAATATTTGCTTAGGATTCGTATGGTTGTAGAGAGTTCGGCGCCTCTATGACATACGCATCCTAGATCGATCGCGATTGGCAGAAGCCTCGGCGTTTCTGTTTGCGAGAGATCCAGCATCTATTATTTTAGCACTTCCTAATATTTGCTTAAGATTCGTATGGTTGTAGAGACTTTGGCGCCTCTATGACATACGCATCCTAGATCGATCGCGATTGGCAGAAGCCTCGGCGTTTCTGTTTGCGAGAGATCCAACATCTATTATTTTAGCATTTCCTAATATTTGCTTAGGATTCGTATGGTTGTAGAGACTTTGGCGCCTCTATGACATACGCATCCTAGATCGATCGCGATTGGCAGAAGCCTCAGCGTTTCTGTTTGCGAGAGATCCAGCATCTATTATTTTAGCATTTCCTAATATTTGCTTAGGATTCGTATGGTTGTAGAGACTTTGGCGCCTCTATGACATACGCATCCTAGATCGATCGTGATTGGCAGAAGCCTCGGCGTTTCTGTTCGCGAGAGATCCAGCATCTATTATTTTAGCATTTCCTAATATTTACTTAGGATTCGAATAGTTGTAGAGACTTTGGCGCCTCTATGACATACGCATCCTAGATCGATCGTGATTGGCAGAAGCCTCGGCGTTTCTGTTTGCGAGAGATCCAGCATCTATTATTTTAGCATTTCCTAATGTTTGCTTAGGATTCGTATGGTTGTAGAAACTTTGGCTTCTCTATGACATACGCATCCTAGATCTATCGTGATTGGCAGAAGCCTCGGCGTTTCTGTTCGCGAGAGATACAACATCTATCATTTTAGCATTTCCTAATATTTGCTTAGGATTCGTATAGTTGTAGAGACTTTGGCGCCTCTATGACATACGCATCCTAGATCGATCGTGATTGGCTGAAGCCTCGGCGTTTCTGTTTGCGAGAGATCCAGCATCTATTATTTTAGCATTTCCTAATATTTGCTTAGGATTCGTATGGTTGTAGAGACTTCGGCGCCTCTATGACATATGCATCCTAGATCGATCGCGATTGGCAGAAGCCTCGGCGTTTCTGTTTGCGAGAGGTCCAGCATCTATTATTTGGGTTTGTATGATTGTAGAGACTTCAGCGCCTCTATGACATACGTATCCTTGATCAATCGTGATTGGCAGAAGCCTCGGCTTTTCTGTTTGCGAGAGGTCCAGCATCTATTATTTGGGTTCGTATGATTGTAGAGACTTCGGCGCCTCTATGAAATACGTATCCTTGATCAATCGTGATTGGCAGAAGCCTCGGCGTTTCTGTTTGCGAGAGATCCAGTACCTATATTAGGATTCGTATGATTGTAGAGACTTCGACGCCTCTATGACATACGTATCCTTGATCGCTCGTGATTGGCAGGAGCCTCGGCGTTTCTTTTTTGCGAGAGATCCAGCACCTATTATTAGGATTCGTATGATTGTAGAGACTTTGGCGCCTCTATGACATACGTATCCTTGATCGATCGTGGTTGGCAGAAGCCTCGGCGTTTCGTTAGCACAATCGGCAGGAGCCCTGGCGAACCTGATTGCGTTTACCATTCCATCTTTGGATTATTTAGACAACGTAATCTTTATTTTTCCCAAATGACTTCATTTCCTAACGAATGTTTGTTCTTCATACAGGATAGTGCCCGTAGGTTTATTATCCCTAGCAGAAGTCCGATGGCTCGCTTTTCCCTAATCTCTCTGAACTACGACCGGCTTGATTCCTCGGAGGATACGTAGGAAACCTGAAAAGGTCCAGCCACCCGACCGACGCGGTCATCTCTCATCCCCAGCAGGTGCATTTTCCCCAGCAGAAGACTTTGTTCCCCATCAGAGGACAATCATTCCCAATTTCCATCAGATTTGAACTACGTTTGGCTTGATTCCTCCGCGGATACGTAGGTCGCCTGTCAAGGTTCAGCCGTTCCCTTACCTTTCATCTGTTTTGAAACTCATATCTTGGTAGTTCGCCAGATCAGGATTCTTTCTCTTATCGATAACCCCGCTTTCTTCAAAAGCGCTGTTGCCGAGGGGCTCTGTAAGTACCCCGATCCGGATTACTATCATTAAAATAATCAAATTATAAAGCTAAGGGGTAATTTGGGAATTATTTAGGACATTCCTGATAGGCTAGGGCCTCATAGGAATAAACAGAAAACTTTAGGACCAATTTGGAATTAAAAAAAAAGAAAAAAAAGAAATGTAAAAAAGACTAGCCGTACGGATAGTTTGTTCAAATTCCACATCAGCAGCCCAAACCGAAAATGCACAATTCCAGCCCATTTTGTGCACCAAAAATACCAGTTTTCAGCCCATTTTAAGGATCAAAATATCTCCTCTTTACTTAGCCCCTAAGCAAATAATAAGCTAATAGTTGAGGGACCAAAATGTTACTTTTAAATTACAAACAAGTCCCCAATTCATCCTATAAATAGAGGCTTCCTCTACCCATTTCACATCAAGAATTCCCTAGCAAAGTTACTCTAAAAAATTGTAGTCTCTCTTTCTCTCTCTAGGATTTAGGAACCCACATAATTCCTTCCTCCTACCGAAAATCAACCCAAGTAAAAAACCTTAGAACCCGAGTTCTCTAAGTAAAGAAGAAAAGAAGCAAACTTGGGTCAACCAATTAGTCATTTACCCCAAGCTTGCTTAAAGGTTGAATCTTTATTTTATTGTCATCTTTATATTGTTCTTGTTGGGATATTGGCTTTGTTTATTTTCATGGTTATAAAAATGTAATCTTATATATATATATATATATATATATGATTGAACCCAAATACTCCCATGACCCTAATGGTTTCACCTTACACTTTTATAGTGTATTAAAATGATGAGCTAAGTGGAGAGGAGTATTTGTTATGATTAAAAGTTGTTACATTTATGTCATTTACATTTATGTCTTTACTTTCATGTCTTTATTTTTGGCATGGTGATCCATTGCACATATGGAGAGAGCCTTGTACATTTATCTTGTATTTCTTTATTTATTTTCATAATCTCTATTATATATATATATTGTCACGACCCGAAAACTAGGCTCTATTTTATTAATAATAAATAATTATAATTTATTTATTTGCTTAGTTATTTATTTAGATTATTATTTATTTAAATATTTATATGTGCATTTTTTGTTTAATAATATTTATGCCTAGCATTTTATTTGGGTCTTTTGGTTTAAGTGTAAGTAATTGTGTTAGTAGATGGGGAAGGGGTCTGAGTGTAACATTTTGAATTAATTTCCCCTACTCCCTCTCCTCTCCCTCACCTCCCTAACCTCCCTACTTTTTCACCCTCACTCCTCATCATCTTCCTCCTCCCAGCTCATTTCTCTCTCTCTCTCTTCCTAGCCAAAGAAAGGGGTAAGTTTTCTCTATCTTCTCTCTTCATTTTCTTCATCTTCCTCTTGTTATCTCTCATTTCTTAAAACGTGAAACTTGTTTAGATCGTCGATAGGATCGCGTAGAATCAAAAATATTTGAAATCCGTCAAATTTGAGAAAATCCAAGTAAGTTACTTTTCCCCCATTTTTATGCTAAAATGTTCATATCATGTTTATATAATGCTTGATGTGTTATATTTGAAGTTTGGTTGAGTATAGAATTTATTTTGAATTTATTTTGAGTTTTTTGGGTAAAAATGGTGAAATCTTGAATGTGGGGATTTGGTGTTGGTTTGGATGATTAAAGGGTGTTATTTAGGTTCCCTTTAGGTTGGGTGTTGCTTAGGAGCTTTAGAAATGTATTGGAAAGCTTTGATTTGGATACTTAAATGAAAGATTGTGGTTTTGGTCGAAAATGGCATTACCCAGCTCTGTTCTTGGCCAATGCGTAGACAAGGCGCCCGCCTGCCCTTGCCCAGGCGCCCGCCTGCACCCCTTTTCCAGCGGCCAGACCTTCTGGGCAAATGAGCGCCCGCCTGCCCCTACCCGAGCGCCCGCCCGCCCGCCTGCCCGCCTGCTTGGGATTTTGCCCCTTTTGCTTGGTTTAAGACTTAGGGCTCAACTAGTTTAGGTTTATTTCTTCTAATTAACTTAAGATAACACCGCGGAACATTTTATTAACTGGAGTTGATTCTTTTGTGAATAAATATGTTATGGAATTTGACCAAGTGTTATTTTGGAATGTGGTTCATCCTTGATGTGTTGTTTGGATTGGTTTACCTTTGTGGTAATTTATTTGGATTGGTTCCCTACTTTGGAACCTTAAGTTGTTTATTTAAGGTAGTATTTATTACTTAGCATTTATTTGGAAGTCCAGCTGGTTATTTTGTGTGTGTTTGGGCGATGCGAAACATTATGATGGCACAGCCAAGTCCATTGTGATGTTGACCATTGTTTTGCCCCATTATTACCCTCCTCCAGATTGGCCTTGGATGTGAGAAGAGCTAGGTCCTTTGTGTGCATTTTAGCTTTACTTGGAGCATGACTTTGTGGCATGTCTCCCGTCCCTTGTGACACTTCATTTGGTTATTGTTCCGGTACCGGGGATTTCTCTTCAGCTTTCATGCTATTATGAAGACGTTGATGGTCGATTATTGAAGCTGCGCAGCGATCCTTTATTTGGATGTATCGGTTTGGGAAAACCTTGGCTATATCCTTTGTTATGTGTTTATTTCCGCTGCTATTTGTTATGTGATAATTACTATGTGTCATGTGAATTATTATTGATTATTACATCATAGCATGTCATGTAGTTGCATTAGTAACTTATTGAGATTTATCTCACCCCCTTTCTTTTATCTTTGTTTTTCCTTAACCCCCCCCCCCGGTGCTAAGGATTAGTCTCGCTGATCACGAGAAAGAGGACGTCGAGTGTGGATACATTCTTTTGGGGAAAGTTGTTATAGGTTGGTTTACATTATATAAATGTGTAACCTTTTTGGGACAGTTGTACCCAACAATGACGTCATTAAGTATTGTACATTTTTATTCTGTTGGGCAAGTTGTATTTGGTTATTATCAAACTTGGATTTGTAAAACTTTGGATCATCACCTTTTGGTATCAAATGGAATTTTTAACTTCGGTATTTTATAGTTTTGGTTTTAAGTCGACGTCCAGCTCGCGATCTCGGGCCCGCGGGGTTCGGGGTCGCGACAGTTGGTATCAGAGCCATGGTTTGGCTCTAAGTATAAGTCTAGGTGGACTAGTATGACCTAGGTGGGTAGTTGTGTTCGGAGTGAGTAACGGTTGATGTTTTATGCAGGTACTTGTTTACAATGGTTCGTAGAAGGAGTGGTGAAGGTAGTACCGGTAATGCAAATCAGAATGACACAAGGGAAGAATCACGTGCTACGTTTCAAGGCATGATCGAGGCGGCCATGAAGGCCATACATGATCAAGGTCCGAGAGTAGAACAAGCACCACCCCGCTATGGATTGGAGCAATTTCTCACACTGAAACCGGTTGAGTTCAATGGGGAACCCGATGTTCGGAAAGCTGAGTTGTGGATTGAGTCGATGGAGAAGATTTATGAGGTATTTGGTTGCACGGATGAGGACAAGGTCCGGTTCGCGGCTTACAAGCTTGTGGGAGCCGCCGAGCATTGGTGGAAGGGTGTTAAAGCTAGTTGGGATGATACTCACACGGTGTATGCATGGGAGTTGTTTGTGCGCAAATTCAAGGAGCATTTCATTCCGGTTGTTGATCAAAACCGAAAGGAGATCGAGCTACTCAACCTGGAGCAAGGTGTGTTGTCTATAGCACAATACTCGGCTAAGTTCACAGAATTAGCCCGGTATTGTGACTATTTGGTGAGGACCGAGGAACAAAAAGCCATGAGATTCATTTGGGGATTGAAGAACTCCATCCGTACTCAACTGATAGCCCAAAAGATTGTGACTTTTCAGGATGCGGTAGATCGAGCCTACTTGATAGAGCAAGATATTGGGGAGCACAAAAGGAAAACCGAGGTTGTGGGTACGGGTAAACTGGGAAGCCATGCTAAATCTCAGTTCCGAGGGCAACCGACCCCAAGGAACCCGGGTACCACTTCCGGGAACCAAGGGAACCAAATTAGGAGGCTTTGTTCGTATTGTCAAAAGGAAGGTCATTCTGAGGACCGTTGTTGGAAGAAGCAGGGAAGGTGCACCAATTGTGGTCAAATGGGTCATTTTGCAAGGGATTGTACTAGAGGCAGAGGTCAACCGACTGGGGTAGGAGCTGGGGCTCCACAGGGTCAGAAAAGGGACGTTATGGGAAAGCCCAAGGTCCAAGGGAAAGTGTTTTTCCATGAATCAACAACAGGCGACCGATGATCCTTCGGTTATTGGAGGTATTGTTTCTGTGTCTAATGTGAGTGCACGAGCGTTAGTAGATCCAGGATCATCTCATTCATACATTTCTGTGCAATTCGCTTCCATGTTAAATGCTGCATTCGAGTCTTTACCGTACGTGCTAGAGGTGTCGACCCCTATAGGAGAATGCTTGATTTCTGATCGAGTCTTTCGTGCTTGTGATGTGGTTATTTGTGGTCGTGTCCTTTGTGCGGATTTGGTAGTTCTTCCTATCCAAGACTTTGATGTCATTTTGGGTATGGATTGGTTGAGCAAGTTTCATGCTTCAGTTGATTGCCGTAAGAAAATTGTTACTTTTTCTATTCCTGATGTGCCTAAATTTGTGTTTGAGGCTAGTCCTCTGAGTAGAAAGGTTCGCTTAATTTCTTTTATGAAAGCGAGAAAATTATTGCATAGTGGTTGTGAGGGGTATTTGGCTAGTGTTCTTGATACTAGGAAGGAATCCCCTAGTTTGGATAGTGTTCGTGTCGCGACCCCGGACCCCGCGGGCCCCGGGACCGCGAGCTGGAAGTCGACTCTAACAATATACTCCAAAATACCGAAGTTAAAAATTCCATTTAATACCAAAAGGTGATAATCCAAAGTTTTACAAAACCAAGTTTGATAAAACCATATACAACCATCATAAACTTCCACAAGTTTATGCTTAACAAAATACAAATGTACAAAATCCTAATGACGTCAATATTTGGTACAATTATCCCAAAAGGTTACACATTGATATAATGTAAACCAACCTATACAACTTTCCCCAAAAGAACGGATCCACACTCGACGTCCTCTATCTCGTGATCAGCGAGACTAATCCTTAGCACCTGGGGGGGGGGTGGGGTTAAGGAAAAACAAAGATAAAAGAAATGGGGTGAGATAAATCTCAATAAGTTACTAATGCAACTACATGACATGCTATGATGCAATATACTATAAGCAATAATAAATATCACATAGCACATAGCATTTATTCACATAACAGATAGCAGCGGAAATAAACACATAACAAAGGATATAGCCAAGGTTTTCCAAACCGGAACATCCAAATAAAGGATCGCTGCGCAGCTTCAATAATCAACCAATCGACATCTTCATAATGGCATGAAAGCCGAAGAGAAAACCCCGGTACCGGGAACCAAATCATAAAAGTGTCACAAGGGACAAGGACCATGACACAAAGTCATGCCCGTTAGCCAGATACATTCACAAAGGAACGCTGACTTATCCTTTCCAAGGCCAATCTAGAGAAGGGGTATAGTAAGGGCAAAACAATGGTCAACATTATAATGGACTTGGCTTTGCCATTATAATCTTTCCCATCGCCCGATGCAACAAATATGCCAGCTGGGCTTCTAATTAAATGCTAAGTAATAATAATTTAGCATGAATGAACAACTTAAGGTTCAAAGTAGGGAACCATTCCAATTAAATCACCACAAAGGTAAACCAATACAAACCGTGCATCAAAGATGACCACATTCCCAAAATGATACTTAATCAAATTCCATCTCGTATTCATTCACAAAGGAATCAAACCCAATCAATAAAGTGTTCCAACAATGACACTTAACACTTACTTAAATCCAAACACAAACTTGATCACAAAGGACTCCATTCTATCACTAGAATGCACTACAATGTACACTAAGGTCAACTAGAAGGACACCCAAGACTTGGACCAAAACGCGTTCTTTAGTCACACAATTTAACAAAATGGCATTTTTCAGAGGTCTGTGCGGCCGCCCACGCTGGGTTGTGCGGTCGCCCAAAGTTCCTCAAAACAAGAACAAAAGCTCTCAGAAAGATGCGCGGTCGCCCATACAATTTTGGGCGGTCGCCCAATATGCCGGAATCGCCAGAAATCGGGAAGAACACATGGGTTCTTCCATTTTCAACCAAAAAACACATTTAACCAAAAATCCCAACTTCCAACTCATGCACTAATGTACCAAAACCATTTATAACTAGGGTGGGGACTCCAATATACCATTCATCAACCCAAAACAAAGAATCAAAACCAACATTTCAAAATCACCATTTTTGATCAAAGACCCAAATAAATTCCAAATAAATTGCAAACTCGTCCAAACTTCACATACACCACATCAAACATTATCTAAGCATGATATGAACATTTTAGCATTAAAATGGGGGAAAAGTAACTTACATGCAAATTCTCAAAGTTGATGGATTTCAAATCTTTTTGACTCTACGCGATCCTATCGGCGATCTAAACAACGTTCAAGTTTTAAGAAATTAGAGAAGATGAGAGGAAGAAGGAGAAAATGAAGAGAGAAGTGAGAAGAAAGAACTTACCCACAAAGCTTGGAGAGAGAGAGAGTTTCCTAGGAATGGGGGAAAGAATGAGGGAGAAGGTGAGGGAGGTGAGGGGGAAGTAGGGAGGGAGTATGGAAATTATTTTAAAAACTTACACTTAGGCCCCCTCTCTCACACTACACACAAACTACACTCCCAACTAACAATTAAGACCCAACACTTCTACACTAGCACAAATGACCAAAATAAAATGCTAGGCCCAAATATTATAACACATAAAATGCACCCATAATTATTTAAATAAATAATACTTTAAATAAATAACGAAGCAAATAATTAAATAAAATCCTTTATTACTTAATAAAATAGAGCCTATATTCGGGTCGTGACATTCACTCCCCCTTAAAGAAAATTCGACCCGAATTTTAACGAGACTTACCTTAAACAAAAGCCACGGAAATTTCCTCTCGATCTCATCTCGGAGCTCCCAAGTCGACTCCTCGATGTTATGATTTCTCCAAAGGACTCGAACCAATACAATGCTTTTGCTCCTCAACTCTTGGACTTTGGAATCTAGGATCCGTACCGGTCGTTCCTCATAAGACATATCTGGCTCAATATCCTCCGGTATCCTCGGTAACACGTGAGACGGATCATGGACGTACTTCCGAAGCATAGAAACGTGGAAAACGTTATGCAACCGGTCCAAAGACGGCGGTAACGCAAGACGATACGCAAGAAGTCCAACCTTTCCCAAAACCTCAAACGGGCCAATAAACCTCGGAGCCAACTTGCCTTTCTTCCCAAACCTACGAATACCCACCTTTGGAGATACCTTCAGGAATACCAAATCACCAACCTGAAAACTAAGATCTCGTCTTCGGTTATCTGCGTAGCTCTTATGTCGACTCTGGGCTGTCTTCAATCTATCCCGGATAACTCTAACTTTCTCAACCGAATCCCGAAGCAAATCAATACCCCAACTTTCGCTTCACCAACCTCATCCCAACAAATAGGCGATCTACATTTCCTTCCATACAAGGCCTCAAACGGTGCCATCTCGATACTAGCCTGATAACTGTTGTTGTACGAGAATTCCACTAACGGTAGATGCGAATCCCAAGAATCAGAAAAGTCTATCGAACACGCTCGCAACATATCCTCAAGAATCTGAATAGTCCTCTCGGATTGACCATCAGTCTGAGGATGAAAAGCTGTACTGAATCGCAAATCTGTACCCAAAGCTTCCTGAAACGCCTTCCAGAATCTAGAAGTAAACCTCGGGTCTCGATCTGATACAATACTTACCGGAATCCCATGCAATCTAACAATCTCATCAATATAAAGGGTCGCAGCTTCTCCATCGAATATCTGATGTCAATAGGCAAGAAATGAGCACTCTTGGTCAATCTATCCACTATTACCCAAACACTGTCAAACTTCCTACGGGTACGAGGCAGTCCCGTAACGAAATCCATAGTCACATGCTCCCATTTCCACTCGGGAATCTCTAATGGCTGAAGTAATCCCGCGGGTCTCTGATGCTCGGCTTTGACCTGCTGACAAGTTAAACACTTCGAAACATACTCGGCTATTTCCCTTTTCATATTAATCCACCAAAATTGCTGCTTCAAATCCTGATACATCTTCGTACTACCCGGATGAATAGTATACCTCGATTTATGACCCTCATCAAGAACTCTCTGTTAATTCCATCAACATCCGGAACACACAAACGACCACGGAAAGTCAAAACTCCACTCGAGCTCAAGGAAAAATCCTCGAAGTTCTTTTCCTTCAATTTACCCATTAATTTCACCAACTCGGGATCCTCTTTCTGAGCTTCCTTTATTCTCTGAATTAGGGTCGGAGACACCCTAATATTCGCAAAAATAGCCCCATGTCTCGATTCACGAGGAGACCAATCTCGAACATCCTCTAGCATTTTCCATTCACGAACCATCATCGAAGCCACATAAGACTTTCTACTAATCGCATCGGCTACCACATTCGCCTTTCCCGGATGATAAGAAATCGTACAATCATAATCCTTCAACAATTCCATCCATCGGCGCTGTCGGTTGTTCAGCTCTTTCTGGGAGAAAAGGTACTTCAAAACTCTTGTGATCCGTAAAAATCTCAAACTTCGCCCCGTAAAGATAGTGCTTCCATTTGTGCAACGCAAATACTATCGCGGCCAACTCCATATCATGAGTCGGGTAATTCTGCTCACTCGGGGTCAACTTCCTCGAGCATATGCAATACTTTCCCATTCTGCATCAACACACAACCCAAACCCTCTTCGAAGCATCACTATAAATCACTAGGCCATCGCTCCCATTAGGCAAAGTCAAGATCGGTGCGGTAGTCAACCTCTTCTTCAATTCCTCGAAACTCTTGCCACATTTCTCGGTCCACACAAACGGAACATTCTTCCTGGTCAACTGAGTCATCGGAGTAGCAATCTTCGAAAACCCTTCAATAAACCTTCTGTAATAACCGGCTAAACCAAGAAAACTACGAATCTCGGTCACTGACTCGGGTCTCTTCCAATCCACTATAGCCTCAATTTTTGACGGATCCACAGAAATCCCATCTTTCGAAATAACATGACCCAAAAACGACACCTTCTCGAGCCAAAATTCGCATTTACTGAACTTAGCAAATAGTTGCTCCCTCGCAAGAACGGATAAAACTGTCCTCAAGTGCTGCTCATGCTCCTCTCGAGATTTCGAATAAACAAGAATGTCGTCGATGAAAACCACCACGAACGAGTCAAGATAGGGATGAAAACTCGGTTCATCAAATCCATAAACACGGCCGGCGCGTTAGTCAACCCAAACGGCATAACCAAGAACTCATAATGATGACATAACGAGTGCGAAAAGCAGTCTTCGGAATATCCTCCGATCTAACCTTCAACTGATGGTACCCACTCCTCAAATCAAGCTTGGAAAACACAACGGACCCTTGAAGATGATCAAAACAAATCATCAATATGCGGCAGAGGAACCTGTTCTTCACCGTAACCTGATTCAACTTCCGGTAATCGATGCACAATCTCAACGAACCATCTTTCTTCCGCACGAACAAAACCGTGCTCCCCACGGGGAAAACACTAGGGCGGATAAACCCTCTATCAAGCAACTCTTGCAACTGAACCTTCAGTTCCTTCAACTCTGCGGGAGCTAACCTATAAGGTTGCTTTCGAAATTGGAGCCGTACCCGGCAGCAGATCTATCAAAACTAAATCTCACGATCGGAGGCATCTCATACTCGTTAGAGAAAACATCGGGAAATTCCCGAACTACCCGAACACTATCAAGACTAGGGGATTCTTTCCTAGTATCAAGAACACTAGCCAAAAACCCCTCACAACCACTATGCAATAAACTTTCTCGCTTTCATAAAAGAAATTAAGCGAACCTTCCTACTCAGAGGACAAGCCTCAAACACAAACTTAGGCACATCGGGGAATAGAAAAAGTAACAGTTTTTCTTACGGCAATCAACAGACGCATGAAACTTGCTCAGCCAATCCATACCCAAAATGACATCAAAGTCTTGGATAGGAAGAACCACAAATCCGCACAAAGGACTCGACCACAAATAACCACATCACAAGCACGAAAGACTCGATCAGAAATCAAGCATTCTCCTATAGGGGTCGAACCTCTAGCACATACGCGTAAAGACTCGAATGCAGCATTTAACATAGAAGCAATTGCACAGAAATGTATAAATGAGATGATCCTGGATCTACTAACGCTCGTGCGCTCACATTAGACACAGAGAAATAATACCTCAATAACTGATGGATCATCGTAGCTTGTTGTTGATTCATGGCATAAACCTTCCCTTGAACCTTGGGCTTCCCGGCGGCATCCCTTTTCTGACCCTGAGGAGCCCCAGCTCCTACCCCCCGATGGTTGAATCCTATTCCTCGGACAATCCTTGCAAAAATGACCCATTTGACCCACAATTGGTGCACCTTCCCTGCTTCTTCCAACAACGGTCTTCTAGAATGACCTTCTTTTTGACAAATACGAACAAAGCCTCCTAACTTGGCTCCCTTGGTTCCCGGAAGGGGTACCCGGGTTCCTTGGGTTTTGTTGCCCTCGGGACTGAGATTGTCCCCCAAAGTTACCATCGATTTTCAATCCTCGGTGTGACTTGTTCTGCGCTACTTGCTTACTCGGGTTAGCTACCTCGGTCTCTTCCTTTTATGCTCCCCCAATGTCTTGCTCTATCAAATAGGCTCGGTCCAACCGCATCTTGGAACGTCACGATTCGTTGTGCAATTAGTTGAGTACGAATGGAGGTCTTCATCCCCGAATAAACCTCATAGCCTTTTGTTCCTCGGTCCTCACCAAATAGTCGCAATACCGGGCTAATTCTATGAACTTAGCCGAGTATTGTGCTATAGACATCACACCTTGCTCCAAGTTGAGTAGCTCGATCTCCTTGCGATTCTGATCAACAACCGGAATAAATGCTCTCTGAACTTACGCACGAACAACTCCCACGCATAACACTGTGTGAGTATCATCCCAAGTAGCTTTAACGCCCTTCCACAATGCTCGGGCGGCTCCAACAAGTTTGTAAGCCGCGAACCGGACCTTGTCCTCATTCGAACACCCAAACACATCATAAATCTTTTCCATAGACTCAATCCACAACTCGGCCTTCCTTACATCGGGTTCCCCATTGAATTCAACCGGTTTCAGTTTCAAAAATTGCTCCAAACCATAACGGGTGGTGCTTGCTCTACCCTCGGACCTTGATCATGAATGGCCTTCATGGCCGCCTCAAACATGCCTTGAAACATGCACGGGCTTCATCCCTTGTATCATTCGGATTCTGTGCCCCACTAGCACCTCCCTCTGTTTCTTCTTCCAGACATTGAGAACAATTACCTGCATAAGACATCAACCATTAATCACTCCGCACTCTACTACCCACCTAGGTCATACTAATCCACCTAGACTTATACATAGAGCTAATGCCATAAGCTCTGATACCAACTGTCGCGAACCCGGACCCCGCGGGCCCCGGGACCGCGAGCTGGACGTCGACTCTAACAATATACTCCAAAATACCGAAGTTAAAAATTCCATTTAATACCAAAAGGTGATAATCCAAAGTTTTACAAAACCAAGTTTGATAAAACCATATACAAACCATCATAAACTTCCACAAGTTTATGCTTAACAAAATAAAAATGTACAAAATCCTAATGACGTCAATAGTTGGTACAATTATCCCAAAAGGTTACACATTGATATAATGTAAACCAACCTATACAACTTTCCCCAAAAGAAACGGATCCACACTCGACGTCCTCTACTCTCGTGATCAGCGAGACTATTCCTTAGCACCTGGGGGGGGGGGGTTAAGGAAAAACAAAGATAAAAGAAACGGGGTGAGATAAATCTCAATAAGTTACTAATGCAACTACATGACATGCTATGATGCAATATACTATAAGCAATAATAAATATCACATAGCACATAGCATTTATTCACATAATAGATAGCAGCGGAAATAAACACATAACAAAGGATATAGCCAAGGTTCCAAACCGGAAACATCCAAATAAAGGATCGCTGCGCAGCTTCAATAATCAACCAATCGACATCTTCATAATGTCATGAAAGCCGAAGAGAAAACCCCGGTACCGGAACAAAATCATAAAAGTGTCACAAGGGAC
>JAOWBW010003615.1:20000-21887 GCA_026119855.1 Campanula takesimana | reverse complement strand
TAAAACAATTCCGGAAAATGATTTTCCGTAAAATGTTTTCCGGAAAATGATATGAACATGTTTTGGGTTGTTTGGTAAATCTAAGGAAAATGTTTTCCAGAAAATATTTTCATATGAAAATAATAATAATAATTTAATATGAAGAAAAGAATTATAATGAGAAAAAAAATTGAATGTGGGTGGGAGATTTGGGTTTGGGTGGGATGGGTGGTTGTGGGGTGGGGGTGGGTGGGGTAGGGTGGGGGGTGGTTGGGTGGTGAGGGTGGGGGAGGTGTTCAAAAATAATTTTAATATGAGTAATTTTATTTTATTATTTTATTATTTTTTTTGGGGGGATGGGTGGGTGGGTGGGGGTAGGTGGTGGGTGGGGTGGGGTGGTGGGGGTAGGGGGTGGAGGTGTTCATTTTTTTTAATATGAGTGAAAGAAGTTTTTTTTTTTTTGTGGGGTGGGTTGGTTGGGGTGGGTGCTGGGGTAGTTGGGGGTGGTGGAGATGTTCAATTTTTTTTAATATGAGTGAAAAGAAGTTTATTTTTTTTGGTGGGGTGGGTTGGTGGATGGGGTGGGTGGGGTAGGGTGGGGGGTGGGTGCCTGGGGTTGTTGGGGGTGGTGGATAGGATGGATGAAGAGGGTGATGTTAGAGGTGTAGTGGGTAGGGTGGGTAGGGTGGAGTTTTATGGAGAGTTGGGTGTGAGTGAGAGAGTTAACATTTTCCGGAAAATGACTTACTTAGTAAAAATCCGTAAGTCATTTTACTTAAAAATGAGGGAAAACCATTTTCCGAAAAATATTTTCCTCATTTTTCAGTGCGTAACAAATACTGAAAAATGGGGAAAACATTTTCCGGAAGTTATTTTACGCGAAACAAACGGAGCCTAAGTATTAAGGTTGAGCTTAAATAATAAATTGAGTTGTTTCATGCGCAACATTAAAAGGGAACATGTGCGGAGAAAAGTATACTTCCTCCGTCTTATTTCAAATTGCATCTGCCACCCTCAAAGCACGTCAAGTTATAACAATTTTAATTTATTTTCTTTTTGAAAATGATCTTTTTATTCAGGTCAAGATGTAACAATTCTATTTTTTTTTATATTTTTTGGAATAGACAAAAGAAAGGATAAACAATGAGGTGGTCTCTTGTGAGAACACCTAGATCCGTCTCATAGAAGAGACAGGTCGACCCAGGACCCGTGTACAACATCCTCCGCGAATCGTAGGATCCCAACCCATGCTCCACTCAAAAATCTGCTACGTGACAGCGACCCATTGGTCCAATTTTTTTTATTTTTCCCCCCCTTTTTTTTTAATTTTTATATATTTTTTTTACTGTATTTTTTGTTTGCCAAAAACAATACTTAGTACAACTAAATGTAACAACCGTGTTACTTATAAAGTAATATTGTTTATAAGTAAACGTAACACCAGTTTTACAAAAAAAAAAATAGCTCATTTTACTCATCTTTCAAGTGTAATACAACTATAAATACGTGTAACCACTAACTAAATGTAATTATCGCTATACTGAAATGTAATAGTGTTTTTTTCCAGAATATTTCTTATTTTTTATTTTTGATTATTTTGATTTTATTTTTAAAAATAAAGTAACATTTGAAAAATAATAACTTATATACATGAATGTAATTATTTGTACAAGTAAATGTAACATTTTAGTAGATGGAATTGTAACAGATTTCTATAGATAATGTAATACTTTTACATGTATAAATTGAACCCATTGTAACTTATTATTTGTAAACATATAGATATACTATTATACAAGTAAACGTAACTGTTTTACAATGTTATTATACAAGTAAAATGTAACATTCGTTTATAAAAATTGTTACTTTCTTATTTTTACAATGTTACAACACAAGTGTTTTTAGTTC
>JAOWBW010003615.1:0-15000 GCA_026119855.1 Campanula takesimana | reverse complement strand
AAGTGGCGCGCTGTGGGTGAGCCAGATTCTGGGCATTGGGCGGTGACCCGTCTCCCGCCGTGAGACGGTCGCATACGAGTTTTATTCTTACTTTATTACTTAAAATGGACATGAGACCCACTTGTCGTTCTCATACCAAAAACTTCCTAACCAATTTCTTTCTCTTACTTTACTTTTCACACTCACAATATTTACTTTATTTTTAATGCAAAGTCAAACTAAGAATGTTAATTCGGGACGGAGGGATAGATTATTTTTCTGTAAATTTACATGTGTATTATCCGCTTTTAACATATCGCGCCTAAACATATCTACAACCCTCTCATTGTTTGTCCGCTACGCGGCGTCCTCGTGAGCACCAAAATGCTTTCGACGGTAACTCCGCAACCGTCATCAAGCTTCTACAATAACATTCACTGCCTTCACTCTCCTCCATCTTCTCCGGCCGTCTTCTTCTTCTTAAAAGGTACTCTAATTTCACCAAACTTACTGCACAATTCAATTGCACTACTTTTAATACCTAACAACTGTATTTTTCTTCACGCCGATTTTCCCAACTTGCAGAATAGCTGTGTGATGGAATTTTGTTTATTATTGTCTGTTGATGTTTTTTGATAAAATGATGTGCTCTGGAGATATTCGATAATAGTACAAAGTTCTTATAAATAAAGACAAGTCGGTAGTGTGAAATTTTTAGTACTCCCTCTATCCCGGAAAGATAGTCTTTTTTTTTTTTTCGTTGTTACTACGAAGGAACTTTGAGCAATAATTAAGGCTATTTTTAATTATCTTAATGTGAATCTAAAAATTGGTATTGATAGTATTTATAATGGTGCATCAATAACGATTTTTTAAACTTTTATTTGAGTAATTAAAAGTTGCTTTAGTTATTCCTCAAAGTTCCTTCTAAGTAAAAATGAAAAAAGATGACTATCTTTCTGGACAGAGGAAGTATAATATAATACGAACAATATATGACTTGCAATGATGAGTTATTGAACTATTGGAACACTATCTGTTTCTAGAGGCGCTGAAAAATTTGGGATGCAAAGACCATGCTGTAGTCTCAATTTCTTTTTCCATTTCTGAAACTAAAATTGGGTCTATTTTCTATGCATATTCAAGCAAATATAAGCAAGCAAGCTACAATCTTAAAAAGTTTGAATTGTAAAATTGAACCATTGTTTGGGTTGGGGAGTTGTTGGGAATTTGCAGTAAAGATGTGCGAGAGCAACAAACGAAAGACAAAGGAAAACACTCATTTGTTCACCTAGTTTACCGATACCTTCTACTACAACTGGGG
This sequence comes from Campanula takesimana, assembly GCA_026119855.1. NCBI lineage: Eukaryota > Viridiplantae > Streptophyta > Magnoliopsida > Asterales > Campanulaceae > Campanula > Campanula takesimana. The sequence goes on along the minus strand of JAOWBW010003615.1, from coordinate 13,697 downwards.
GTGTAGTCAAGCCAGAATTATGCACTATACTTTCTCTATGTGGTGTGACATGCTCACTCACGCACTCTCATGAGTGCTGACTCTCTCAAATTGCACGCACACAATTAATAGCAGTCACTTAGGTTTATATAGGGATACATTGATATCCCTAAACCTAATCTAAAAAGGGAACCCGGAATCACAGAAATTCGGTTTCCTCCTTATATGATGATGTGGTGGGCTTGCCCCCACTAACCCGTTGATCTGTCCCTGAAGATTGAAATCTGAACTAGCTCTGAATTGGAATGTCTTGCTGTTTCATGAGGACCTAGTAGCTATCTCTTGAGCTCCACTCACATTGTTACTCTGCATTGGATAACTGGGTATTTAGCATCAATTTTAGTAGCATATCATCGGCTGTATTTGAGTTGAACCATTTCGACTTATTGAACTTGAGCTATTACTTTCAAGATCTCATGGTATTTCCTGATGAACATACGGGTCCTTTTCTTCTTTTCTATATCTCATGTATTTTTGTTTTGCAAGCCTTAGAAGTTAGAAGTATGACATTCGTTTCCTAGTGCTGCTGATTGATCTATGTTGTGTCTGAGTTTCCACACAGTGACATCATGATGCTTGTGAGTTCTATCTCCCAATAATTTCCATTTTTCCTTAGATTTTCACCTAGTTTCCAAACTACCCAGCTATGTTACCTTTAAATCTAATATTGCAAGAAACTAACTCACATATCTTCTATATGCTTGCATCTTTTCGCAAACATATATTAGAAGTTCTTTCAAGCTATTACTTTATCATGAATAACCATATTAGATACCACATTATTGCACATACATTACTCACCCTTCCTCTTCAACAGTTACTCTTGGCAAAGAAGCGTTTCTGGTAATCTTCAGTGCCGCCCATTGAAGTGCAGACTTGCCAGGGCTAAGGAGGCTTCTTCCCCAAGTCCTGATACATTGATAAGAGAACCGCACAAATATTTTGATGAGGTAATCATCACAGTTCGTGCTGGAGATGGAGGTCATGGTGCCATTCTTGGCATGCCTGAGCCAAAAGCGATTTCTAAATCAAGACGAAAACTTGACAAGGAAAAGGAAAGGAAGAAAACTTTGTACAAAAGGGATTTTGATGGTTCAGTTATTCTCCCGATGGGTGGCCATGGTGGAGATGTTGTGATTTATGCTGATGAGTCCAAAGATAATTTGTTAGAGTTTCACAAGAAGAGTCGATACAACGCTAAGCGCGGGGGAATGTTGATGCTATGGGTGTTTTGACTTCTCAAGTACGAAATGGATTTGCTGCCCTACAGTGCGAATTCCAGTACCTTTAGGTTTGTGACAGACTATCAAGTCATATTGCAGACATCTACTGATTTGTGTAACAAACTAACAATCAAATAGTAGTGTTCATTGACTATGTTTAGTTGAAATGCTTGAATGAAGTTGCGTTAAATTTGATACGATTATACCATTATCCTTTTCTTCTTAGTTAGTATGGAACACGTGTTAGTTGACATTGATTAGCATACTTGTGGGAGATAGTTCACTTACTCACTATTTTTCTCATTGGTTGCAATCGTTGGTAGGTACGGTAGTAAAACAAAAACGAGGGAAGCTTCTCGCAGATCTGGCTCGTCATGGTGATGAAGTTCTTGTTGCAAGGGGTGGACAAGGAGGGTGAGTATTCAGTTTGTGCTCTCAACTTGGGGGAATGTTTAACATAGGAACAAATACACTTTCCGACCACTGTTAAGCACCCAATACTATATTCATAATTTGCCTCTCTTCCCTTTGGCAGATGAGCCTGATTGACGTTCCAGAGCATAAAAGGAAAAAGGTGATGGATCTGACGACAAACTTGATGAGAGATGAGAGCGATAAGGTGAAGATCAGTGATGTTATGATTTCTTTTATAACATGCTTCCACAATTCTTTCATAATCTACTTCAGGAACATTTTTCCTTTGCCCCTTTCAAATTTTAGAATATCTCTAGGGAGACAGGATATCATTAATCAGCTTGTGACTGGTACTTTCCATATTTGTGTAACCATTTTGAATATTTTGACTCTAAGTTTGTAGCTTAATTTGCTAGTGCTTGCACAAAATCATTTCAGATAAGAAAACAGGTGAAAATAGGAATGAAAATTTTATTCATAATATTTTCATAACAAAGAAGCATGGTAGAATCTGTTGATTCCAATTATCAACAAAGAAGGGCTTTGAATATTTTATGCCCATCAGTTGCTATTGCTACTTGGTAGTTAATTCCTTTACAATTAACGCCTTTAATTCTTTTAAACTTTTAAAACAAATCATTTGCGGCTCATCACAGGTTCTCTCTCTCGGTCAGCCTGGGGAGGAGGTCAGTTTGCAGTTAATCCTAAGAGTAGTTGCTGATGTGGGCCTTGTTGTAAGTATGCTTATTATTATCTCCATTATAATAGCATTCATGTGCGAGTATGTGTGTTGTTTAATATTTCCTTTATTAATACACAGTTCTACGTGAAGGTTCTGTTAGCATGTAGCGCATATGTTAAAATAGAATTGGTATTCATTAATATATATATATATATATATATATATATATTTTTTTTTTATGACACTTTCCATTTTAAGGCATTTGGGTTACATGTTTTGATGCACTATCTTTTCCTTCTATACATTAGTAGGGCCATGGGCAATGTGCTTGGTTTTGACATTGCAGAGAGATGGATATTGAATGAAGGAACAGAACCATTTTAAAGACCACTAAGCAGAGTCATCTCTTTCTTATGCTCCCTCCATCCCAGAAAGATAGCCCCATTTGGTTTTGATGGTCAGGTCAACTCTCAACTTTTGTGAACTTTGACCAAATATTAATTTCAATGCAATCATCCTAGTGATGTAAAAGTTGTTATTGTTAAATCATTAAGTTATTTATCAATAACAACTTTTACATTTTGGATGATTAAATTGACATTGATGTTTGATCAAAGTTCACTAGTGTTGACCATAAGAAACCAAACGAGATTATCTTTTCGGGATGGTGGTAGTATTATTTTGTTCATGTTCATGTCTAAAGATAAGTTCATCAGATTACTTTAGGAGCATATTGCAGTCTGAAGTATGAACATCAGAAGAAGATACCTACTACTGATCATAGAAATACTAGTTATAGAATCTACATTCCAAGAAACGATTTTATTTGTATTATAATATGAGATGTTATGATGATACATGTCCTTCACATTATTATTTTTTTTTTTCTGAAAATTTTGTGCCCTCTTAACAGGGACTTCCAAATGCAGGGAAGTCTACTTTATTGGCTGCCATTACACTTGCAAAACCCGATATCGCTGATTATCCTTTCACTACCCTAATGCCAAATCTTGGACGCCTTGATGGTGACCCTAGTTTAGGGGCGGGGGAGTATTCATCTGAAGCAACATTAGCAGATCTTCCCGGTCTTATTGAAGGTGCTCATTTGGGAAAGGTACTTCAGGTTTTGCTTCTTGTTAACTGGCTTATCTGGAACTGTAAGGATTCAGTGATTAACCTTGTGATTATGTAGGGTCTTGGCCGTAATTTCTTGAGGCACCTGAGGAGAACACGCATGTTGGTCCATGTTGTTGATGCATCTAGTTACGATCCCGTGTTCGACTACAGAACAGTTAAAGAAGTATGTCTGGGATTACTCGCTATAATTTGCAGAATTCGCTCTTCATATTTTTCTTTTATCTTTTCTTGAGGACTTTATGTTATGTTTTTTCATTTGTTTTCATAACAATTATCTGGCATAATAGGATATGAGAGTATCCTCTATTCCACTTTGCACAGTATCAGTATCACACTTCAGGGAAATCATCATTATGCTGGTTAGGGTTGGCTCGATACCTGTACAGTAGTCATTTTCCAGAAAATGTCAAACCATTTAAGATCTAATAGTAATAATGGAGTTTATAAATGGCAGATGTATTTATCTTACCGATTAAAGTTGAATTCTTCACATGCTTATTTGAATACTTACCCTAGATTCTTCATTCTTTCTTGATAACTCTTTCGTTTACCTTTGAATCTTTTAGGCAACCAACTAAGACCTTGGATTTGAAGTACATAGGAGCTGTAGTGAAGCTAGATATTTTTTTCAAAGGGGGTCAAATTTACTTTGTGGATAAAAATTACTATGGACACATTTAAATCGGAGGTGGTCCAGAGTAAATTTGTGGACACATTTCTTCCTTCGTACCCTAATAGAAAAGTGGGCACGTTTTTGTTAGCATCCCAAAAAAGGAAAATCAACTCTTATTAGTAAGTGATGGAATACTCAATTGGAGCCATCTTTCCAGTTTCACTTTTCTGCTTCCTTTTCTTTTGAGAATACCTGAAACATGAATTTTCAGGAACTGCGGATGTATAATCCAGATTACCTTGAGCGGCCGCATATTGTGGTATTGAACAAGATAGATGTTCCAGAGGTATGTATCTCTAACAGCAGCTTTGTTGGTATCTGGATTTTTCTGTTGGTATATGGTTTTATGACTGGTACGATTATGTACATGCTAAATCAGTCTTAATTTTATTACCTTGTCTACACCTTTTGCCAGCAGTAAGCCCAGTATCTGTTATTAACTTTAACAATGAGCTATGAGCTATGAACTTATTGATAAAAATGAATAATGGTTACAGGCGAAGAGAGATTTCCATTTTTGGCTGAAGAAATAATGAAAATTGGATGTGATAGCCCAGTTCAGCCTTCATCCAACAAAGGGGAACACGAAGATATGCCTGATAGGAAAAGCAACATAAAAGAAATTGAGGACTATCCTCGTCCTTTTGCTGTTGTGGGTGCTAGTGTTCTGTAAGTCCACGGTCACTCCTTACTACTATGCATATGTTCATATAGTCTGTCCTTTGCCATTGATTCTACTTATTTTGATGATTCTTAATGACTTCTTTAAATTTATTTGTTTTCCTTCCCCCCCCCCCTCTCCGTTTTATTCTTTAGCAGTTTTGATTGTCTTCTATTTATGTTGCTACCTCTGTCCCTAAATGAATGTCCAAAAAAATTCAAATCTGCTCTTGATCAATAGCAAATTTGGATTTTTTGGACATTCATTTTGAAATAGAGATAGTATCATTTTTTCTGTTTGGGAAGTTTCCAACAACATTTCAAATGGCCTAAAATTGGTTATTGGTATTGAATAATGTTCTTACTGCTTGAGCTACAACAGAGTCCTTTTTATGAAGGAATGCAGATTACATTAATGATGGAGCTTTTTGTTTTATCATTGTTTAATAAGCATAAGCTTTCCCATGTGAATAGCTTTACTGGAATTTTTGAATTTCATATGGCATAATTCCACAAGGCCCCTTCTCCCAGATCATTATTCCATAAAAGTCCACCTGAGATCCAAAAGTCCACCTCCACCCATTGTCCAAATCAAAATTCCATAAAAGCCCAAAAACCCATCACACACTACTCAGGTCAGGCTGCCCCCAAGCCCAATGCCCAGGCCCGATGTCCGCCCGCCCACCCCGCCCCGGCCCACCCGCCCCGGATCCAGACTCAATGCCAGCCACCCCTTTTAATTAAAAGCAAAAATGTTGTTCCCGGTTTCGAACCTAGGTCTTTTACAATAACAACCATGTCTTTACCACTAAGCCAATGCATTGCTTGTTTCTAATTTTGCAATATTTATTATTACTAACTGAAATCTGGACGAAACTAAATTACAAAACTTGAGATTTTACAATTAATTAATGAAAAACTTGAATATTCACAAAAACACAATTTTTTAATATATGTTAGAATATTAAAAACATGATTTAAGAATATAAAATATCTAAAGCTTTTTATTAAAAAAATATGAAAGACCTAAAAAATAAATTAAATTATATTTGCGAAAATACATTATTTCATAAATATTTTATAAGTTTTTAATTATCACCCTTCTGTTAGGCATTTATTTACATAAATGACACCAACTAAGTCTATTATATACTGAAAATATGAGAATTATAAGAAAATAAACTAAATAACTCTTATACCTTAAATATAAGAGTAATTCTAGTCTTATATTTTAGGTATATAATTTCTTTAAAAATGGGGATTTAATGTGAGAAAATTACTCTCATATCTAAAGTATAAGAGAAGAACTAGTCTTATACTTTCGGTATAAGAGTTAATATTAAAAATATTAGAACAACTTGATTAATGTTTCACAACATTTAATAATAGAAGTATCATTCTTGCCAAAAAATGTCAGCAATTAAAACTTTCCAATAAATTAATGAAATTCTTGATTATTCACAAAAACATTAAATTTGTAAAATAAATATCATTTTACATTAAAAAACATGATTATTAGGTCTTATAATTTGTATCAAAGTCTTGTAAATTCTTATTAAACATGTAAATTGTCTCATATCAGACTCATGAGAGCCATTTACAAAGGTCTCATATCCGACTCATGAGTCTCTTAAATGTCTCATAAGTGATTTTTTAAGTCTTATAATTTGTATCAAAGTCTTGTAAATTCTTATGAGACATGTAAATTGTCTCATACCAGACTCATAAGTCTATTTACAAAGGTCTCATACCAGACCCATGAGTCTCTCAAAGGTCTCATAAGTGTATTTTTTAGGTCTTATAATTTCTATCAAAGTCTTGTAAATTCTTATGAGACATGTAAAAAAGTCTCATATAAGACTTATGAGGGTCTATTTACAAGGTCTCATAGCAGACTCATGAGTCTCTCAAAGGTCTCATAAGTGTATTTTTTAGGTCTTATAATTTGTATCAAAGTCTTTGTAAATTCTTATGAGACATGTAAAAATGTCTCATATAAGACTTATGAGGGTCTATTTACAAGGTCTTATAGTAGACTCATGAGTCTCTCAAAAGGTCTTATAAGTGCAAATAATGACAATTTGGTAATAAGGACTTAATAGTGTCATTTTATATAAATAGTTTACTGGAGGGTGCTAGTAAAAAAAAATTAAAATTAAAATTCGATATTGCACAAATTATAATTTAATTTATCTTTGGGTCTTTTATATTTTTTTTCTAATAAAATATTTAAATACTTTATATATATTTTTTTAATCTTTTTTTTCGTTTTTTTTTTTTTTTTTTTTTTTAAACAAAAAGTTGATGTTTTGGGAATAATCAAAAATTTTATAAATTGATTTAGAATCTTGTTTTTTCTTCACTTAGTTTCATTTAGGCGCAATAGTAATAGAATATATTGCAAATTTTGTATCAAACAGTAGGCTGGTGTAGTGGTTAAGTTGTTAGTTTTCACAATAAGTCATGGTTCAATTCCCATACCCAACATTTTAATTTTGCATCCAAACAGTGAGCTGGGCATGGGCGGGCGGGCATGGGTGGGCTGGGTATGGGCGGGCTGGGCTGGGCAGGGCTGGGGCGGGTTGTGGGCTGTGGTGGGTTTAAATGGGATTTTGTTCTGACCTTGGGTTTTTATGGCATTTGGATCTCACCCAGGAGGCCTAGAGTCCAAAGCCCATTTCATATCTCTTGATCTTGTGGACCTATAGGGTTGCTAAATTAGTCCGTAAAGCAATGTTTTAGTGGTTTATCACCCTCAAGAAATTCTTAATTGTTACTCCCTCCGTCCCAGAGTATATGTCCACCTCTCATTTGCACGGAGATTAAGAAATGGTGGAAGTGATGCAAGTGTTGTGAGTATAAAAGTAAAGTAGGAGAGAGAATGAGTGGGAGGGAATATTAAGTTGATTGGTGTTGTGAGTATAAAAGTAAGTAGGAGAGAGAATGAGTTAGATGAATAATAAAGATTCTTTGCCATTTTAGGAAGTGGACTATACTCTGGGACAGACTAAAAAGGAAAGGTGGACATATACTCTGGGCCAGAGGGAGTATCTTTTTCCACCCCTGTTGTGTTAAACTAGCGTATAGTAAAGACGAGTGCAGTTTGCGAACGGGACAGTTTGAGGATTTTGATTCCCGGAAGTTTTAAGTTTTGGTATTGTGGCGTGCTTTCATCGGGTTCTGGATATCTTCATCGGCCAAGAACAGTGGTAGCAGTTTGATTCTGATATTTGATGAACCTATTTTGGCATCTGTGGCGGATCCAGAACATTTGTGGGACTTGAACACACAACCTCAAGAATAAAAACCTAGCACTTTACCACTGAACTAGACAAACTTGTAAATTCAGTGGGTGCATTTGCATCCATAACGAATGTCTGTAGAACTGCTAGAAGCCGAACAAGTAGTTACAGATTGAAACGAATCTTTCACAGCCAACATTAGATCCAAAGGCTCATCATTTTGGAGAATCATTGCTGTGAAAAAACTAAACTGGAGAAAACCATATTGTGTCTAGACTGGGTTTGGCTTAACTTGCATTAACTCGGAGACATGAGGTGAAAACTGCGGGATTTAAAGAACTATGTCCGTAGAGTGACTCTAAGAATATTTTGTTTTGGTGCAAGATTTGAAGCAGCAATGTTGGAGATGGTTAAAGATATTTAGTGCAAAACTGCACCATTATAGAGATATAGTGCAATTTTGCACAATTGTTGGAGTTGGTGTAAGGCGTCTAGTCTATGCTATGCTAGTTATAGGGAGCTAGAATTGTTGGAAATGAGAATTTGTTACTGCATGTGATGTTGAATCATTACCTGTTTTTTAGTTGTGAGAATTATCCTCACTATCGCTTTTAAATTCATATACTCCGTATCTTCAATCATTTTTAAGATCAATAATTCGTCACTCGCATTGTTTTGCCTCTCGTTGGCTTCTAATCATGCTTTATTTGTTCTTTTTCAAACCTCTCTTGTGTAAACTTACAGGAAAGGCATTAATATCAATGAAATGTTGAAGGAGATTAGAGCAGCCTTAAGGAAGTGCCGAGATCCAGATGAAGCATTATAATTATCCATGCCACAACGAGAGTTCTCTCACGGGTAACTACAAAAGCTGCTCACCACAACTTTCTCGGTAGAGTTAGTCTCTGTACGTATTGTCATGGCAGCCCCTATGCTAAAGTTTTGGCTTGTGATAAAATGCAACTCGAAAGGTCGTTTGACTCAAGAAATTCACATTTGACCAAATCCGCCCGGTTTTAACATACGGTCATTGTGGATACCCGAAGAGGTTTTATAAGCGGATCCAATATGGTCCTGCGAGGCAACCGTAAGTCATTTGAAGCCATGCATGCAGTCAATGACAGTGGGAGTGGGTTTTCCCTCTGTATAGACATTGATAATATTTGGTTAGACAACTTGGATTATGATATACTATATTCCCCAGAAGTAGTAGGAGATATGAAAATGTAATTTGCTTGTAAGATGTAATCATCAAGAGTCGTGAACGCGTTCTACACTAGGGTTAGTGCAGAACGCGTTCCTACATAAAAACGACTCCGCTCATTATAAATCGGGCTTATTATATTGGCCGGTAAATTCAGACGTTGTCGCTTATACGGAAGAAAATCTGGAAAATTTTATGCATGTTTCATCAATTGAGTCACTTAGATCAACTTTTAATGGATTAATCGATCACCAGGCATATAAAATTAAAGACAAGGCAGACATTTGATCAAGGCAAAGGCAGACACAACAAAGGCAAGACATAACTTAGGCAAGGCATAAATTAAATCAATAACAGACATATACAAATCTTATATATATATATATATATATATATATATATATATAATATATATATATAATATATTAATTAAAGTTGGTAAGAGTGATATGGTGTTGTCATGTGGACAAGTCTTGGAGGAAGGATGAATTTAGTGATGCCACATCAAATATACCATAATAAATAAGTGACTTTTCATTTTTTTTTCTATTAGCTAGTAGTATTAGCTAATAATATTAGTTACTAAATGAGGTAACTATTATAATAAATAATACTTATAATAGTATAAGTTACTATAATAGTTAACTATTATAGTTAACTATTACTATTATAGTAATAGTTACTTATACTATAGTTACTATTATTGTTAACTATTATAGTAATTATTACTATTATAAGTATAGTTACTTTATATTAGTTATTATATAATTAAAATTATGCAATTATACTATAGTAACTATTATTATTATAATATTTATTATTATAATAGTAGCATATGAATTAACTATTATAGTTAACTATTTATCTAATAATTATATTTAAATATTAATAGTTAATTATTATAATAAAATTATGCAATTATTATGATTGATGATTAACTAACATTATTAAATAAAAATATAAAAGAATAAAATATAATAAAACTAATAATTAGTTACCCGTTATAATAGTATCATATGAATTAACTATTATAGTTAACTATTTATTTAATAATTATATTTAACTATTAATATTTAATTATTATAATTAAAATTATGCAATTATTATGATTGATGATTAACTAACATTATTAATAAAAATATAAACGAATAAAATATAATAAAACTAATAATTAGTTACCCGTGCAGAGCACGGGTTACCACTAGTAAATGAAAAGACATAAAAAAAATTAAAGACAAGGCAGCCATTCATCAAGTAAAATGTAACAAACAAAGACAAGGCAAAATATAAAAGCAGCATAACTAACAATAACAACAGGCATATTAAAATGAATGAGAAAACATAAAAAATACATAGACAAAGGCAGGCATTGATTAAGACCAAGGCATACAAACAATGGGAAGGCATAAATCAAATTGATAACATGCATATTTAAATGAATGGGAGGCGCCATGGCAGACAAACAAAGGCAAGGCATAAAAAAATGAATGAGAAGGCATAAGAAAATGAAAGACAAGGCATAAAAATTGAAGACAAGGCATACAAACAAAGTTTGGGGTTATTTTGAACCGGTTGTTCCTTCATTAACCGGTTTACGGTTAATGAGCCGCGTGTTTTTATGCGTTCTACTAATATTTACAAGTTTGCCACCGCTCAATTTAAAAACACGTTTTACACTAAGTTAGTGTAAAACAAGTTTTTCCCAATATTTTGTGAATCATTCATTACATGTTATGACTATATTGTGAATCTTTTTGCAAAGAAGGCTGCTTTGTGAGTATATATACACTCACTATGATCTTCGTAGTTTTCATATTTTGAACAATAATTTTGAGTTAATTTAATTATCTAACAACTTTTAGATTTTTATTAGGATAATTTAATCACGTTCAAAATATTTTCGTAGTATCTACGATTTTTTTTGGTATGTGTTGAAGATCATTTTGGGACGGAGGAGTATTATTTTGACGCAGCATGGAAGCGATAGATATTCGTGATTAGCGCACTAATCACAAGAATTCACTCAAGAACACAAATCTGGAATCCACCAGAGAAAACCCGGAATCCACCAGGGAAAAGAGAATAAACTCTTTGAAATAATTTAATCAATCAAAACGTTATGGGGGATCAAGGAGCGACAAAAGGTGATATAGAGGGTATGACCACCACTATAACCACCGCTATTGCTGCCTTGACAACGCAGATTGCAGCGTTGGTTGCTGCTAAACAGGTCAAACGCTAATGCTAATCAAAACCGTGGTGGTAAGAGATACAGGATGATTGAACCGGTTCGACGCCATCGAAGGCAGAAAATCGAGCAGGTCCTCACGAGGAAAGTCTCCACCGCGTCGAGGCGATTAAAGGGAAAGATTCAGATTCAAAACGGAGAAGATTTAGTTGCAGTCAAATCCACGAATCGGGATCTACAAGTATGATTGAAGGTTTCAAAGAAGAAAATGTTAGTAATAATTTTTTTTTTCCGTAGGTGGAGAGATTGCTCCAGATACGAAATCCGAGGAGCCACTTTTTGAAGTGGTGGTGGTTGAAGAATGTGTATACGAGTCCATCGACGCGGGGTCAAAGGAAGCATGGGATTCGCATCTTCAAAGCCTTGAAAAATTTGGTCCCACGGGTGATAAGTCACATGTCTCAAGCAGGGTCATGGGAACCCATGGTTACTGCGCTCCTGAGTACTGTACCACTGGATTTGAAGGTGAGAGAGGAGGAGGAGAGAGAAACGAAATTGTGATGGAGTTGAAGGGGTCAGACATCACATTAGAAGAAACAACGAGGATGTTAAAGAAGGATCAAGATCGACAGAAGAAGGCTGAGACGGATGGTATAAATTTTATATTCGAAGATATTCGTTTGCCTAAAGTTGTGCTTTGTGGTCATATTTACTCGAAGTATTTGTTCAGATGGGCCAAAAAAAAACAATTTTTTTTAATTCCGTCAAATTCAAAGATGTTGATTTATTCAAAGTATCTTTTTAAGTGGAACGGAACTTTTCAAACAACGGAAATGAACTCGGGGACGAGTTCTTTTGAAGCGGAGGTGAATGATGTAGGACGGGATATTAATTATTTTCTTATCTTTATTATTTTAGTTGTATTTTCGTCATTAATTCTAGTAGGTTAGTTTTGGAGGATTCTAGGATAGATTTTGAGTCAATTTACTAGTTTTTAAGTCCTATTAGGTTACTATATAGGTTAGGAGTAATTCTAGAATGTTTAGGATTGTGTTTAGTGCGCTATTCACGAATACTATGGCTTCCGTGCTGCGTCATATTTTCTCACTAAGCATGCAAGGTAAGGTATGTGTCATCATTACAGATCGGTAGATACATATTCTTGATTTTTTAGTTTTTGGTGGCAGTCTATTTCTACAACAATACGTATTTGTTTATGCATCAAGTGATCACTCATAGTCTCAAATCATATTTAGACAAATACTACTACATTCCAATGTACTTTAAATTTAGCATTCATCTTTAAATTTCGTTACTAATTTAGTACTCTATGAGTCTTAAAATAAATGTTGCAGTTAACTTGTCAATATTTTTGAACGTAAGCTGTATTTATTTGTACATTTCATGTATAATGGTAAAATTGGATCAAGACTCCTTCCAAATTTAGATATGCAACATTTATTTAGGCACGAACTAAATCATTCAAACTGAGCATTCAAATTCAATCCAATCAAAATCAAATGGTGTGTGAGATGTACATAATCATCCGAAACTGAGCAGCTGAAATAAATAGAGATGGTGACGCCCCCACGTATGTATCCAAAAAAAGTGGCTCTTTATTTTCAGACTGTCATTGTTGCCATGTTTTTTTATTTTCTCATCCATTGCGTTGCATGCTCTACATTTTCCTTAGTACTTATCCACCCCACACCTCATTCTAACGTCACTCTTCCCCACCCACTCCTGTTACGGATTTCTTTCACCCCTCTGCTTTCAATCACATGACTTATTTTTTTTTTTTTTTTTATGTCTTCCTTTAGTATTTTTTATTTTTTCATTTCTTTCTTTTTATGGAAAAAAAAAAATAAAAAATGCACCCTGCCAAGTGTGCACACCACAGATATTTAAGTATATTAAAGTGCTTACCCTGACCACCCAGCTTACACGTGGACTTTGCCAAGTAACTATCTCCCCATCTCTACACGTACCCCCATATTTTTCACTATTCCAAGATACTCTTTTCCTCCTCCTCCTTATAAATTCCCAATCCATTAATTCATACAAATTCATCATCAAAACTTCCCATTTCCCAGTATCAAACCAGTACAATTCAGATCAATGGAGGGATCAACAGGAGGGAGAAAAGAAATCAGAATCAAATCAAAATCAAAATCAGACCAAGAAGAAGAAGAAAACAGCGCATGCCAGTTCAAGAAAAGGGTGCATGCGCGGGAA
>JAOWBW010003614.1:0-21922 GCA_026119855.1 Campanula takesimana | reverse complement strand
GAAGAGCAGCTCACACTTACTTTCGAGTCCGAGAGTGTCTCTAATACCCTCACCCAAGAGGATTTGGAGGCCATAGCCGAGCGTGGTGTTTCCTTCTTTGCTAATGAAAAATTTGATATTCTGAGTACCCTGAGATTGCAAACATCATAAATGATGAATTAACTAATAATGAACTTAACGAACAAGTTAATAACGATTAAGATGAAATAGACCACGAAAACACAACATACTTAAATGAACTTGCTCAACAAGTCCGTAGTCGTGGTCGAAATAAAAAAAAAAAGGCTGACGAAGAATTGCATGTTGTTAATCTGGGTACCGAAGAAGAGCCAAAAGAACCAGATTGGAAGCTCTTCAAGGGAGACAACAGATGCAGATTGACTGCATTACTACGGGAGTTCGTGGTTGTTCGCAATGGTCATACAAAGACATGCCGGTTTAGACAGAAAGCCAGCGGAGCACAGGATTCCGATCAGAGAAGATGCATCAGGCCAGTAAGCAGAAAAGCTCAGAAAGATCAAGCCAGAATGGTCCTCTGCAGGTCAAAGAAGAGATTGAGGAAGCTCCTCAGTGTGGTTTCATCAAGGTTATCGAATATCCGACATGGTTAGACAACATTGTGACAGTCAGGAAGGCGAACGGCAAGGTTCGAGTTTGTGTAGACTTCCGGGATTTAACAAAGCTTCCCCAAAGGATGATTTTCCACTCCCTAATATCGACATGCTAGTCGACTCCACTGCTGCCTACGAGGTTCGCTCATTCGTGGATGGGTCGCTGGGTACAATCAGATTCTTATGGCCGAGGAAGATCAACATAAGACAGCCTTCACAACACCTGGGGTACCTTTTGCTACACAGTCATGCCATTTGGGTTAAGAAATGCTGGGGCTTCCTACCAAAGAGCCGTGACAGACTTGTTCCACGATATGATTCACAAAGAAATCGAGGTCTATGTGGACGACATGATCATTCACTCCAAAGGAACCGATGGTCAACACCTAATCGATCTCCGCAAGTTCTTCGAAAGGCTTCGTCAACACAAGATGAGGCTCAACCCTGCAAAGTGCACATTCGGGGTTATCCGAGGAAAAGTTCTGGTTATATGGTCACTGAAAGGGGAATCGAAGTAGACCCTCCAAAATCAAGGCAATCATTGACATGCCTCCTCCAAAGACGCAGAAAGAGATTAAAGGTTTCATGGGAAGACTACAAAACATCAGTCGGTTTGTGCACCAACACACTTCCATGTGGCGAGCCAATCTTCAAGCTACTAAAGAAGAATGTGGCTCTAGAATGGACCGACGCGTGCAAGAAGCCTTCGATCAAGTAAAGCATTAACTTGACGTGCCCCCTGTTCTAGTTCTGCCGCACAAGGAGAAACCTCTGTTGCTTTACTCACTGTCAATGATGATCCCTAGGGGCTATGTTAGCACAAGAGCAACGAGAGTCCCAAAGGAGAACGCCATTATTTTGTCAGTCGCCGATTCCAAGGAGGCGAAAGAACTACTCCGTCTTAGAAAGTCATGTGCAGTATTGGTTTTGGTCACTCAAAAGCTCAAAACACTATATGGAAGATTTCCGATCAATCTAGTAGCAAAAGGTGTGGACCCGCTCCGCTACATCTTCGAGAAGCCTTTCATGTCAACAAGAATAGCCAAATGGTACTTCATGCTCGCCGGCTATGATATCACTTACGTCACACTAAAATCCGTCAGGGGGAAAGTGTTCAGTGACCAGCTTGCCGAATTCCGTGTGACGAAGTGAAGGGGGAAGACGTACAGTTCCCCGACGAGCATTTCTTGTACTGCAACGAGGAAGACAAGTGGCAACTTTTTTTCGATGGCGCCGCATAAACACGGTTTTGGTATAGGGGTATTGCTTGTCGATCCAAAAAGACATCTACACTCCATTGCCATACGCCTGGAATTCGAAGCTACCAACAACATTGCCGAGTACGAAGCATGCATAGCAGGTCTCGAAGCAGCTCTCGAAAGAAACGTCACGGAACTAGAAGTGTTCGGCGACTCTTTGCTCCTTATCAATCAGCAATCGGGTAAATGGCGAACCCAAACCGACTCTCCAACAGTATGGTCAGCACCTTGGCCTTTCTCTTGTTGGGGGATAGACATCATCGGTAAAGTTCATCTTGCCGGAAGCAATGGGCAGTCATTCGTCCTAGTGGCAGTCGACTACTTCAAAAAGTGGGTCGAAGCACAAGCCTATCGGACCCTCAACGCCAAGAAAGTGAAGTGGCCGAATTTGTAAAGATTAATATCATGTGCCGATACGGCGTGCTGTTGGTTCGATCAAACGTGCGCAGCGGAAATTAGCATTTAAATTTTAAGAAACCCAAAGCCATGGATCCGCTCATATGATTAAATCAAATACAACATAATGAATAAAGAAAAACTAACCCTTGATGACTATCAATTTTCTTTGGTCTTGGTGGAGAAATTTGAAGACTTGATCACAATCACAAAGATTGAACACGAACTTTGAAGATGATGATTTTCACCCTCTAGCGGTATCCACACTTCGAACGAATATCAAAGGAGCTTCTTTGATCTTGGTTGCTAGACCAATATTATGAAACACACTTTCACAATATAATAAAGAACTATATGGAATTTATTTGTGAATTAATTTTGCTCCTCAATCAAGGATATCTTAGAACAAAATAAATTCTCTCTCAAACTCTTTGAGACTCACAAAAGCACTTACTTATTATGGTCTGGCCGAATTGGTGTTTTTATACACAATTAAGACCTATTCCAAATAGGAATCTTGTGCCAAAAACCATTCCTAATCAAATTAGGAAATTTCCAATCGGCAGCACCAGGCGCCCGCCTGGTACCACCCATGCGCCCGCCTGTTTGGGCAGAAAGTCCAGTTCCTTTTCGGCTTGAACAGGCGCCCGCCTGGTTCAACCCAAGTGCCCGCTGGTTGACCAGGAGGCCCAGATCTTTCCAGAAATTCCTTGGAAGTCCTCCGACCCTAAATGCCAATATAGCCCTTTTATTTAAGATTCGTTCTATTGTGTGTGACCCTCTAGGATTTATACTAAGTTGGCAATGGGCTCAAACATGATCCCATAAGATATGATTAGGTTCTAGCAAACCGTCATACCTACCCAAATAGTATAACTAGATACAAGTTCGCATTCCTTTAGAATATGTCACATCCCTTTGTCCACGATGTCATTGAACACAAGTCATGGTCAAACAGTCAACTTGTTTTGTTCAATACTTTCTCGATTCCGAATATATGATAATCCAAATGACATTGATCCAATCAATTCATTTGAGTCCGGCCGAACATTTCATCAACATCATTCCTACGAGAGGCCCAAGCTTGACATCTCTCCGAAGAGGGACAAATCCATTTAGCTTATTATTCTCCCACGGGAATCCGATTATGCCAATCATACCCTTTATAACTACCGTGTTAAGTAGCGTTGAATATGTCAAACACAATGTTCATCAAGTGGAAGACTATAATAACTTCATGTATAAGGATTCAAATGACATAAACTAATATGAGATATATGTATGACATAGACCATGACATAAATCTCACACAGCGGGTCATGTCCAGTACCTTGTTCCAAACAAGTACCCATAAAACTAACATGATCATCCATATGTATGAGATATATGTATGCACCTTCCCATCCATGTCAGTCTTCTTCTTGAAGACCCATTTGCATCCTATGGTTTTTACACCTTCGGGCGCATCAATCAAATTTCCAAACTTGATTGTCTTGCATGGATTGCAATTCGGATTCCATGGCTCCAAGCCACTTGTCCGAATTAGGAGAAGACATCGCCTCTTGGTAGGTTGACGGTTCATCATTCTCAATGATTTCTACCTCATTACTATCCGTTATGAGAAATCCATATCTCTCGGGCTCGGATCGTAACCTACCAGATCTGCGAGATGCTTGTGTATTTTGAACAGGTTCCACAACTCCTTGTGGTTCTGTTCTTGTTCCACTATTGGTTCAATGTTATTTCTGGGTCTCGAATTTCTTCAAGATTTATTTTACTCCCACTGATTTCTTTGGAGAGAAACTCTTTCTCTAGAAAGACACCAGTTCGGGCAACAAACACTTTGTTGTCCTCTCGGTTGTAAAAGTATTATCCTTTAGTTTCCTTAGGATATCCCACGAAAATACATTTATCAGATTTGTGTGCTAGTTTGTCAGAGATAAGTCTCTTGACATAAACTTCGCAACCCAAATCCTCATGAAAGATAAACTAGGTTTCTTTCCACTCCACATCTCATATGGAGTCTTTGGAACCGATTTAGTTGGAACTTGATTTAGTGTGAAAGCAGCGGTTTCTAGGGCGTAACCCCAAAAGGATATTGGAAGATCAACTTGACTCATCATTGATCGAACCATGTCTACAAAGTCCGATTTCTCCTCTCAGACACACCATTCCATTGTGGTGTTCCGGGCGGAGTCAATTGTGAAACTATTCCACAATTCTTTAGATGATCGTCAAATTCTTGACTTAAGTATTCACCACCTCGATCTGATCGAAGTGCCTTTATACTTTTGCCAAGTTGTTTTTCTACTTCATTTTGAAATATTCTAAATATCTCAAATGCTTCACTTTTATGTTTCATTAGGTAAACATACCCAAATCTACTATAATCATCAGTGAAGGTTATGAAGTATTGAAATCCTCCCTAGCATTGCTACTTAATGGTCCGCATACATCGGAATGTATCAACCCCAATAAGTCGCTTGCCCTTTCACCCAACTTGGTAAAAGGTGTCTTAGTCATTTTTCCAAGAAGACACGACTCACAAGTGTCATATGACTCTAAGTCACATGAACCCAAAAGTCCGTCCCCATGGAGTTTTGAGATACGCTTCTCATTAATATGACCAAGACGGCAATGCCACAATAAGTATGATTTATATCATTAGGTTTAGATTTCTTATTTACATGATAGACATTATTTTCATTCTGACATCCAAGATATAAAGGCCAATAAATGAATTAGCAATACCATAAAGCACATCATTTAAATAAATAGAAAATTTCTTATTCTCAATAAGAAACTTAAAACCTTCATTATCCAAACAAATTGAAATAATATTCTGCTTAAATCCGGAACATAATAACAATTGTTCAAAACAAGAATTAATCCGGAAGGTAAAGTGACTTCATAAGTCCCTACGGCTAATGCAGCAACTCTTGCTCCATTTCTCACGCGTAGATCTACTTCACCTTCTTTAAGCAGTCTCCTATTCTTTAGTCCCTGCACATTTAGACAAATGTGAGAACCACATCCGGTATCCAATACCCAAGAATCAGTGGTAGAAAGGAGAATATCTATCATATAGATACCTGAAGTTGACGCAGCCTTGCTGCTCTTCTTCTTCTTTTGCTCTTCCAAGAAAGCCTTGTAATTACGTTTCCAATGACCAATTCTTGACAATGGAAACAGATTGCATTCTTTTGTGAATCGGGTTTTGCCTCAGAAGCCTTGGCAACCTTTGCCTTGCTTATCTTGGGTTTGACAACTTTTGCCTTACCCTTTCCTTTGGCACTAGCCTTCTTCCCATCATGAACCAAGAGCACGGGAGAACCTTTCTCCACAATTTTCATCTCTGCAGTTTTGAGCATCCCATGCAACTCAGAGAGATTCTTATCCATTCCATGCATGTTATAATTCATTACAAACTGATTATAACTTTTAGGCAATGAATTAAGAATGAGATCCGTGGCTAGCTCCAATGGGATTGGATAGCCAAGTTTCTCAAGGTGCTCTACATAACCTTTCATTTTAAGAAAGTGAGGACTCACTTGTTGCCCTTCATTCATTTTACTAGTAGTGAATGCAACAATGGTCTTGTACCTCTCTTGCCTAGCTTGCTCTTGAAACATGGTTCTCAACTCCACGCCTATCTCATAGGCTTCCAAATGTTCCAAACTTTGTTGGAGTTTTTGAACACATAGCAGCAAGCATGAGACAACTTACATCTCTAGAATCATTATGATGTTTCTTGTAATTGTCTCTTTCTACCCTAGGGGCAGTAGGCGGTGGTTCAGCGGGGAGAGGCCCATCGAGAATATACAACTTATCTTCTTGCCTAAGAACGATTCTTATGCTACGGATCCAATCCATAAAGTTGGTACCATCTCTTCGAGCTTATCCTTCTCAAGGATCGATCGCAACGACATTGATTGAGTGTTATTAGTCATTATCTACAAATATGCAAAAATTTCCAAATTTAAATAAGTACCGATTTTCATTAAAGAGATAAATAATGTATTTTTCAAACAAAATACTCCCACTAAATTATATAACCTTCATATACATCCAATGTATAATGTAATTTAAATGGGTTAAGATCCAACTTTAATTTAATTTCAAGTCCGCTAAGGCGGATTACACAAAATCAAATTAATTAGGTAGACAACTCTTGTCAATCATATAATCCAATATTCATATCATGCTAGGCACATAAACAATTTATATACACATAACATGATCCAAGTATTGAATTAATCAACATGAACGGAGCTCTGATACCACTGTTGGGTTTCGATCAAACATGCGCAGCGGAAATTAGCATTTAAAATTTTAAGAAACCCAAAGCCATGGATCCGCTCATATGATTAAATCAAATACAACATAATGAATAAAGGAAAAACTAACCCTTGATGACTATCAAAATTTTCTTTGGTCTTGGTGGAGAAACTTGAAGACTTGATCACAATCACAAAGATTGAACACGAACTTTGAAGATGATGATTTTCACCCTCTAGCGGTATCCACACTTCGAACGAATATCAAAGGAGCTTCTTTGATCTTGGTTGCTAGACCAATATTATGAAACACACTTTCACAATATAATAAAGAACTATATGGAATTTATTTGTGAATTAATTTTTCTCCTCAATCAAGGATATCTTAGAACAAAATAAATTCTCTCTCAAACTCTTTGAGACTCACAAAAGCACTTACTTATTATGGTCTGGCCGAATTGGTGTTTTTATACACAATTAAGACCTATTCCAAATAGGAATCTTGTGCCAAAAACCATTCCTAATCAAATTAGGAAATTTCCAATCGGCAGCACAGGCGCCCGCCTGGTACCACCCAGGCGCCCGCCTGTTTGGGCAGAAAGTCCAGTTCCTTTCCGGCTTGAACAGGCGCCCGCCTGGTTCAACCCAAGCGCCCGCTTGGTTGACCAGGAGGCCCAGATCTTTCCAGAAATTCCTTGGAAGTCCTCCGACCCTAAATGCCAATATAGCCATTTTATTTAAGATTCGTTCTATTGTGTGTGACCCTCTAGGATTATACTAAGTTGGCAATGGGCTCAAACATGATCCCATAAGATATGATTAGGTTCTAGCAAACCGTCATACCTACCCAAATAGTATAACTAGATACAAGTTCGCATTCCTTTAGAATATGTCACAATCCCTTTGTCCACGATGTCATTGAACACAAGTCATGGTCAAACAGTCAACTTGTTTTGTTCAATACTTTCTCGATTCCGAATATGTTGATAATCCAAATGACATTGATCCAATCAATTCATTTGAGTCCGGCCGAACATTTCATCAACATCATTCCTACGAGAGACCCAAGCTTGACATCTCTCCGAAGAGGGACAAATCCATTTAGTTTATTATTCTTCCCAACGGGAATCCGATTATGCCAATCATACCCTTTATAACTACCGTGTTAAGGTAGCGTTTGAATATGTCAAACACAATGTTCATCAAGTGGAAGACTATAATAACTTCATGTCTAAGGATTCAAATGACATAACTAATATGAGATATATGTATGACATAGACCATGACATAAATCTCACACAGCGGGTCATGTCCAGTACCTTGTTCCAAACAAGTACCCATAAATCTAACATGATCATCCCATGATCATTTAGCCTTTATACTAGTGCTTAACAAGTACTAGGGACGGGGATTATTATAAGTAAACATGAACAACAATAATAATCAAAAACATCTCTTTATTGATATGAAATAAATGATAACAATTACAACGTTTATTAAACGTGCCTAGGGCACCACTACCAACACGTGCCTCATGAAATCATTTCCGACAACGGCTCTCACTTCGAGAAGGAAATGGATGCACTTTTGGTAGAATACAAGATCACCAAGCACAAGTCATCTCCTTACCGGCCCCAAGCAAATGGCGCAGTCGAAGCAGCAAATAAGACCATCGAGACCATCGTCAAGAAATGGCCTCAACAGGAAGGGATTGGCCCGAGAAGATACCATTAGAATTGTGGGGCTACCGCACATCAATACGATCCGCAACAGGAGAAACTCCTTATGCATTGGTCTATGGTTCTGAAGCCGTACTCCCTATCGAACTTGAAGTCCCATCTCTACGGGTCCTCCTCGAGAATCAAGTCAACGAGGTCAACTGGATGCAAAGTCGATACGAACAGCTAGCCTTACTCGACGAGAAAAGGTTAAGAGCACTCGAACGCACAAGGGCGTATCAGCAAAGGATGGCAAGAGCTTTCAACAAAAAGGTGAAGCCTCGAAACATCAATGTGGGAGATTTGGTTTTAAGACAACATCCTCCTAATGCCATGAATCCCCTGGGAAATGGGGACCCCGATGGATCGGTCCGTACGTGGTCAAAAAGATACTAAGCGGTGGTGCAGTCCGGCTTGTGGATTTAGATGGTGACCAGCTGCCAAAGGAGGTCAACCTCGACAAGCTCAAGAGGTTCTACGCTTAATAAACAAAGACCATAACAAAAAAAAAAAATCGCTCGATAGGTTGAAAACCCGCAAGGGCGGCCTAGGCAAAATTAGAGCACGTGCAAAAAAGAAGCCCGCTAGATTGAAAACCCGAAAGGGCGCTCTAGGCAAAAAACAGGGTGCACAAAAAAAAAAAAAAATGGTCTTTGTTTATTTGAACTACGAAGACCTGAGCCTCCCAACTGGAGGAACGTAGGCAACCTTCGGGTGCGGTCTAAAACATATCAAAAATACCCAATTCACTTCAAATAACAAAATGCAATTTTTATTCATTCAATGAACTATTCAAACCATTACAACGGATTTATTGAGCAACAAAAGACATCAAAATATTAAATCCTAAAACAAAGTGGTCTAATTGCAATCTCTTAGGGTACTAAGAAAAATCCAATTTTCTCTTAGCTTTCAAAGGACCACCCGATCGTCTCTCAATCCTTTTCTTCTTGGGTAACGGAGGAGCACTAATACGCACCGAAACCTTCTGTGTTGCAACACGTCTCCTAGCATAAAAGTCATCAAAAGGAGTACCGAGAGGGTCAGCGAGAATGTTACTCGAATCAGCAGCAGCTTCCCTATATCTCAAAGTGCTGCTAGGCTCAAAACCCTGTCCCAACAACTCGGCACGAAGCACATCAACCCAAGTGGTGCCTGTTGGGTTTCCAAGTAACATGCGCAGCGGAATTTAGCATTTAAAATTTTAAGAAACCCAAAGCCATGGATCCGTTCATATGATTAAATCAAATACAACATAAGAATAAAGGAATAAACTAACCCTTGATGGCTATCAAATTCTCTTGGTCTTTGGTGGAGGTTTGAAGACTTGATCACGATCACAAAGCTTGAACACGAACTTTGAAGATGATGATTTTCACCCTCTAGCGGTATCCACACTTCGAACGAATATCAAAGGAGCTTCTTTGATCTTGGTTGCTAGACCAAATTGTGAAACACTTTTTCACAATCAAAAGAACTATATGGAATTTATTTTGTGTATTATTTTGTTCCTCAACCAAGAATGTCTTGGAACAAAATAAACCCTCTCTCAAACTCTTTGAGACTCACAAAATCATTAGCCTAGAGTGCTGGCCGAATTTGGTCTTTTATACACAAGTATGACCTATTCCAATAGGAAACTTGTGTCAAATCCTTCCAAATTCGTTTCCAAATCAAATTAGGAATCTGCCACCCGACAGCACTGTGCGGCCGCCCAAAATCATCTGTACAATCGGACAACTATCTGAAGCAAAACTGGTACAAAACTGTCCTAAGTGTGCGGCCGCCCAGTCAATACTGTGCGGTCGCCCACTCTTCAGAATGTCCAGAATTTCCAAAATTCCAATATAGTCCTTTTAAAGATTCGTTCTATTGTGTGTGACCCTCTAGGATTATACTAAGTTGGCAATGAGCTCAAACATGATCCCATAAGATATGATTAGGTTCTAGCAAACCATCATACCTACCCAAATAGTATAACTAGATACAAGTTCGCATTCCTTTAGAATATGTCACAATCCCTTTGTCCACGATGTCATTGAACACAAGTCATGGTCAAACAGTCAACTTGTTTTGTTCAATACTTTCTCGATTCCGAATATGTTTGTTAGTACCCGATCTGAAAATGAGTTTATTAGGACTTTCCCAAATATACAAGGACTTTATAGGAATTAGAAACCTTGGAAAGACTTGTCCTGGATTCCCAAAATATCTCATTTATGACAAAATCCATCAAAATAGGCAACTTAGGGTTACCATAAAGCAACAGTGAAACCCTAGCTTGAAAATCAAGTCAGCCGGCAACCTTGGCCACGCGGCCAACATTGCTCCGCGTTGATCTTGGCCACGCGGCCACTATTGTCACGTGCATCAACAATGGCCAGGCGGCCAACCTTGCGCCGGATGATCTGGACCATCAGATCCTCCATCAGTTTACTAATAAACCACTCCAGGCTATTGGTTTAAGGATCCGAGTTTGAGAGCTCTAAAGTACGAGTTTTGGAGTTCTTAAACACAATTTTCTCCCTAATTAAGAATTCAAACACTCGAGAAGATCCAAGGTTTATTTCTTGCCAACATAGGTAAGTTTTCTAATTTTTTCTTCGTGTTCTTGCATTATTTTAATGTAGATCTTTTATATTCATGTTCGTACGCGTTTATTCATAGTTTCTTCATATGCTTCGCATGTTTATTCATATGTTCATATATGTTCTTCATATGTTCATCGTGTTCATAGATTAAAACCTTATTTATGCTATATTTAGGGTTGCGATCTTCATGTTTGCATGTTATTTCATAGCCGATGATGATCGAGGGTTCATCAACCCGAGGATGATCTAGGAACTACTTCTAAACCCTAATCTTTAGGTAATTCCCCCCTCATTATGCATGATCCCGATTCTTCTGCCTATTCTAAATTCTTCTCGAACTACGCTGACCTGAGCTTCTCACATTGAGAGGAACGTAGGCAATCTTCGGATCCGGTCTCAATCACTAACACACTACATAAACCGCATCATGATAGAAAGACCGATCAATTCGGGCAATAGGAGTGATAACGTTCAATATTCTTCTCTTGTTGTAATTTGACCCCCGAACACCATTAACATGCTTTTCTCAATGTTTTGGCTATAATTAAAACGGCGTGGCGACTCTCATAATTTTAATGTTACTATGAATATTCCCAAATTCAAACACACGTATTCACAGTGGCGACTCTGCTGGGGACTGCTTTGAAACTTTTTCAAACTTAGTGGGTCTAACTTTCGTCACATCATGATGCTTGCCATGTTTACACATGCACACACCTGCTATGTTTACACATGCATGCACACACCTGCCATGTTTACACATGCACCCACCTGCCATGTTTACACATGCACATACCTGCCATGTTTACACATGCACACTTGCCATGTTTATACATGCACACACCTGCCATGTTTACACATGCACACACATGCCATGTTTACACATGCACACACCTGCCATGTTTACACATCCACACTTGCCGTGTTTATACATGCACACACTTGCCATGTTTACACATGCACACACCTGCCATGTTTACACATGCACACTTGCCATGTTCACACATGCACACACTTGCCATGTTTACACATGCACACACCTGCCATGTTTACACATGCACACTTGCCATGTTTACATATGCACACACCTGCCATGTTTACACATGCACACACCTGCCATGTTTACACATGCACAACCTGCTATGTTTACACATGCACACTTTCCATGTTTACACATACACCTCACACTCTGCCATGTTTACACATGCACCTCACACTTTGCCATGTTTGCACATGCACCTTGTATTTTTGCCATGTTAATATGTGTACCTTGTATTTTTTCAATACATGTATTTTTTGTACTTTCCCTATAGTACTAAGGTCAAACAAAACTCTGCTATGCTCCCTTGTACATTATTTTCCTTCTCCTGCATTGCATTGCATAACATCATTCAAACATTCAAAACTTCTCTCTTTTCTCCTTAAAAAGAATTAGTTTCTTGCCACACACACTACACTAGTCCGTGTCAGCACTGCACATGTCCCTACTACCCGGAGTTTTCGATGTGCGGGAATTTGTGCGCTACTGCCGCCCTCTTTTCGAGTCACTCGTCTACTCCACTCACCGTGTACGTTCCGCGAGCGGTGGGAACCTTTTACCTAACCCGTGTCAACCCCACATAGAGATTAGGATACTCCTCGGATCACCATTTAGGATGTAAAAAAATGCAAAAACTTTTCGCAAAATAAAATGTGCATTGCATCTAGGCGACCTCTAAGGTCCATCGCTCATCCGTTGGGCCATCATTGCGATCCACTTGGGTCTACCCTTCACCTTCGACCGCCTAGGTCAACCTTCTCAACCTTTGACCGCCTAGGTCAACCCTATCAACCTTTGACCGCCTAGGTCAACCTTCTCAACCTTTGACCCCCTAGGTCAACCTTTGACCACCTAGGTCAACCCTCTGAACCTTTGACCTCCTAGGTCAACCTTTGACCCTAGGTCAACCTTATCAACCTTTGACCGCCTAGGTCAACTTTATCTACCTTTGACCCCCTAGGTTAACCTTTGACCCCCTAGGCAACCCTTACCAACTTTTGACCTCCTAGGTCAACCTTATCCGCCTTTGACCCCTTAGGTCAACCTTTGACCTCCTAGGTCAACCTTTGACCGGCCTAGGTCAACCTTCTCAACCCTGGCCCCCTATGTCAACCTTTGACCCCCTAGGTCAACTTTCTCCGCTCTTGACCCCTTAGGTCAACCTTTGACCCCTAGGTCAACCTTCTCCGCTCTTGACCCCCTTAGGTCAACCTTTGACCCCTTAGGTCAATCTTATCCGTTTAAGTCAACCTTCGACCCCTAGGTCAACCTCATTTGTCTTTTACCTCTTAGGTCAACCTTTGACCCCCTAGGTCAACTTTCTCCGCTCTACCCCCTTAGGTCAACCTTCGACCTCTTAGGTCAACCTTTGACCCCATAGGTCAACCTTATCCGCCTTTGACCTCTTAGGTCTACCCTTGACCTCCTAGGTCAACCTTATCACCCTCGACCTCTTAGGTCACCCCTCACCCCTCGACCTCTTAGGTCAACCCTTGACCGCCTAGGTCAACTTTATCCGCCTCCGACCTCTTAGGTCAACCTTGACCTCCTAGGTCAACCTTATCTACCTTGACCTCCTAGGTCAACCTTTAACCGCCTAGGTCACCTTACCACCCTTTGACCTCTTAGGCCAACCTTTGACCCCCTAGGTCAATCTTATCCGTTTAAGTCAAACCTTTGACCCCCTAGGTCAACCTTACCAACCTTTGACCTCTTAGGTCTACCCTTGACCCCCTAGGTCAACTTTATCAACCTCCGACCTCTTAGGTCAACCTTGACCTCCTAGGTCAACTTATCACCTTCGACCTCTTAGGTCACCCTCGACCTCTTAGGTCAACTTTGACCCCTTAGGTCAACCTCATCCGCCTTTGACCTCTTAGGTCACCTTTGACCCCATAGGTCATTCTCATCTGCCTTTGACCCCATAGGTCAAACCTTGGACCCCTTAGGTCAACTTATCACCCCTCGATCTCTTAGGTCAACCTTTGACCACTTAGGTCAACCTTATCCGCCTTTGACCTCTGAGGTCAACCTTTGACTCCCTAAGTCAACCAATCACCTTTCGACTTCTTAAGTCAACCTTTGACCCTTAGGTCAACCTTATCCGCTATTGACCTCTTAGGTCAATCTTTGGTCCCATAGGTGAACCCAATTACCTTTGACTTAACCCGCTTAGGTCAAACCGTCATCCTGACCCACCTAGGTCATTATTTGACCCACCGTTGTCCATACCAACCTAGGTCAACCCGTCTCGACCCGTTTAGGTCCACACACCATCCTCGACCCATCTAGGTCAACTCGTCCGTCTTAGGTTAAAACTATCCCTTCACCTTCGACCCGTCAAGGTCACCCCGTGACCCACTTAGGTCGACTTACCTATCTTGGATCCATCTAGGTCAATCTCCAACCTTCCTTAATCCACCAACCCGAATAGGTCAACCTTAGATCCGCTTAGGTCAAACCATGTCTATCCCGCTTAGATCATCCCATAGGCAAACCGCTACAACCCGCTATCTTGATTCATTCACCATAAGGTCAATCCAACCCTTCTCATTTAGGTCGCCTATCCTTTACCCATCTAGGTCACCCACCATTATCGTCGCATCCTAGCTTGAACCATTTCTTGTCTCAAATCTTAGGTCAAACCTTAGGTCAAATTTAGGTCAAACCTTAAGTCAAACCTTACCCGATTCCTATAGGTCTTCCTCACCCATGCTTGACTAAAGACCGAGTCATCTCCCTCTTTTTGACCCCTATAGTCATCTCTCGCCTCTTTTTAAAAGTCTAACTTGACTCGAACTACGGCGACCTGAGCCTCTTATTGTGTGGGACCTCTCCCTCATGGTAAGGGGAACGTAGGCAACTTCGGCCCGGTCAAACTTTCAAATTCTTGTCAAAATGCATTTCAAAGTGTGGAGACCGACTCTTTTCCAAAAGTGATTTTTATAACGATGCCTTTTCATTAATTATAAATCTAAGCTCAATTCAAAGACATAATTCCCCCACAACTATTGTAGATCCTGCATCATGTCTGTTGAAAGGAACATCGAAGTTGCAAATAAAGCTATTACCCAAGGCTCGAGACAACTCTCCACACCAATACTGATCTCAATGAGCAAGCGCTCCATTTCGAGACCATCCTCAACGAGCAAGCAACCCTCTTCCGGACCATTCTCGACGAACAAGAAGCCTACTTTGAGACTGTCCTCCTCAAGCAAGTCGACCACTTTCAAAAAGAGATGTGCAAGGCTCTAAAGACACCGAGAAGCGCCTTCACTCTGATATTTATTCCATTTATGATTACCTCGGCCGAGTTCTCCCTCTTGCTCAATTTCAACACCCGTACGCTCCTCAAATGTATGGGCTATCACAGATTTCCCCTGTTGGGATGCCTCCTAAGACTACTCATCAACGACAGGTACCGGTACCTAAACCACCCTCAAAGACAGTTCGGAAGGACGAATGCGAGTACAATGACTTGGGTATGCCGTTAGCCAAACTCTTCAAAAGTCTAGTTCAAGCCGGCAAGTTGTCTCATTTGTTCAACTATGAACCAAGTAGGGAGAAGCAAGGCTTAGATCCCTCCAAACACTGCCAATACCACCAGTACATTGGGCATGACACCGAAGATTGCCTCCAATTAAGGAGAAAGATGCAAAGCCTCATTGACAGCGGAGCCATCACCCGCCGACGGAATACATGGGCATGGGCAAAAGTGGAAATTGGGGCTACCTCCTTTAAATAAAAGAAAAGAAAAGGGTCATTCAGTCTTCGTAGGTTCTAGAGTGTCCTTAGTCAAAAGTCCACCTTGGACGATTTTGTTTCTTTAAGTAAAAGTCCACCCGGACTAGTCAGTTTAAATCTTTTAGTTCCAATAAAAAAGTCTTTATTTCTTTCTTTTCTCTCTAGACTTGAGACATAAGCTTGCATATATCAATTTCATGAAAATTGTCTTATTCACCATTTTCGCTTGATTGCTATATCTATATATGATGAATTAATCTTAATCTTACTCATTAATGACGACTCATTAAAAGGTAAATGGCCCACAAACCATTCACATAACTAAGTAAACGATTAATCTCAAAATAACAAATGCTTCGATCAATTGGGATGAACGAATCACTTTCCCTTCTCTCTACATTCTACCCCATACACTCTCTCTATACACTCACCCTTTATACACACTTCATGTACACTCTCTATATACACCTTCTCCCATACACTATCCTCATACGCCTCTCCCCACCATTAGACCCTTTTTTATAAGGTCGTGACAAAGGAATGGACTGCGGTTGCTCATCATCAAATAGACATCCATGCTGCCACAATTTAAAGGGTTGGTTTGTTCCCATCATGAGTACTACATGCCGTTACACTGGGGCTGTCCGTATTCCATCGCAAATATAAGACAAGTGCACGAAGTCATTCATTGGTGCACGTGATAATCCAATGGAGCTCTACCGGTGAAAATCAAGGGGCTAGGATGCCCGCCGCAGCAAAAGGCCGCTTGAACTATAAAGAAGCTACCTCGCAATCGAGAGAGGAGAAAGCAAACTAGGGGCTTGTCTTGCCCAATGTTTCATGTACAAATATAAAAAAAAAAAAAAAATATGGCTCGCTAGGTTGAAACCCAAAAGGGCGACCTAGGCAAAAGTTAGAGCATTGCACAAAAAGAAGCCCGCTAGGTTGAAAACCCGAAGGGCGGCCTAGGCAAAAAAAAAGGGTGTGCACAAAGAGATAAAATAAAAAAAATAAAAAAAAATAGAAGGGGCTATCACCATAGAAAAGTAAGAGTCCCATTTTATTTTACTTCAAATGTTCTATTTTTTCTTTCTTTCCCTACAAAGAATATTAACGCGGTAGCAGCAGCCATGACAACTACAATGGAGCAATCCACCGCAATGAGCTGCAATGAAGCAATCCAAAGCAACAAGCTACAACGGAGTAACCTATCGCGACAAATGAACCTCATACTCAAACCCCAACTTCATCATCCGGGCCTCCCCCGAACTACGCGGACCTGAGCTTCTCACATAGGAGAACGTAGGCAACCTTAGGGTCCGGTCCAAAATATACACAACCCACCTCGTAGCCAATTTTCCTTCTCTTCTCTCTTCCCCCATATTTCTACTCCTGACTTCTTCACTCACAATTGATCAAAACATTTATTAATTTGAGGCTACTTGTTTACCAATTAACCATAACTCATTAACTAATCAACGAGGTCCATTCTCGAGCAATCAAATGAGAATCTTGAATAAAACAATTTTCAAATGTCTCGACAAGTCTTCCGTTCTACAATCTAGGAAAGAGCTAAACACTTACTTCTGTCAAAGCAGGGGCTTCCTCCCTTTTGTACATATATACCCTCAGTTGCTCAAAGAGTCAAAATGTGAGTACTATCTCTCTCTCTCTTACTCTCCCCAAAATGCCCCCGCATGTTTTCAAACAATTCTTTTTTCCTTTTTTGAGTCGACTGAATGATTTCAAAAAAAAAAAAAAAAAAAAATTGACGCAAAAGAGATGCCCGCTAGATTGAAAACCCGCAAGGGCGGTCTAGGCAGAAAAAAGGGTGCGTCTTAAAAGAGGTAGGATACCCCGCTCTACGCAACTGGGGCTTCCCTAACAATAAGGACCGACCATAAGATTTCTCAAAGAATGCCGGGCCTTCATCAAGCACATACTTAGAAGAAGGGCATCCTCATCATCAAGCTTGACGTAGAGTTTCTCAAATGAGGGAGGGTACCCGCTCACCAAATTAGATAATCCCCAACGGAAATGGTCGACTATGTGGTTTCCCAGAGAATACCGAGGCGTTAACAAGGATACACTTAGAAGAAGGGCACCCTCATCGTCAAACTCGGCACGCGACGACCTATTTGGATTGATTAGAATCATAATTAATTATAAGGCATCTGTATAAGATCATAACACTTTCATAAAGTTTTCTCCTCCCCGACACTTTGTTTATAAACCCGCACGCTCGGTCTCCACAAAATTGTAAAAACATCCTCGATCCATCTGAGACCCATCTCCGTGATTCTTGAGTTTACTCGGTCCTTCACCCTATTTCCTACACAATAGGATACCCTTAGGTCCCAACCTACCTGGTTCAAAACCTTAGGTCCCAAGCCTACCCGGTCAGTCTTGCCTAAGTTACACCATAAACTCTCTAGGTCCCGAGCCTACCCGATCGGTCTTACCTAGTCCCAAACCTACCCGGTGAGTCTTACCTACGTTACATCATAACCTCTTAGCTCGACCTTCCGCAAGTTCGTAGCATGACCCCTTCGGCCTCAACCGGTTCTACCCAAAACTTCAGACCTTAAACCAGTTAACCAAAGCCAAATCCTTAGGGTGACCCATTAGGTCCCGAATCTACCGGTCCCGAGCCTACCCGATCTCCTAGATCTCAAACCTACCAACACATACTCATCCTTACCTTGTCTAAGCATGGCTCCCTTATCCTCCTCGTTCCAACCTTTTAGGTCTACTCAGTCTAACCTGTTGAGCGATCCCCTGAGATCCCAAGACCATTCGAGTCTACCAAACACCTACCTTTTAGGTCTCTAGAATATCTGATTCATACCTTAGGCCTCAACCCTAAACCTTTAGGACACAAGACTTTCTACCCTTTAGGTCTCTCACCTTACATCTCCAACCTTTGGACTCTTTAATCCCAAGCCCACTTGGTCCGACTAAAGCGACACATCTACGTCTCCCGACTCCCGTCATGTCCAAGCCATGACCCTACCACTCTTAAACCCACCAAGTACCAACCTAGTGTCACCCATTAGCCTCAAAAGACTTCCTAGTCTGACCTTCAACCACTTAGGTCTCTAACCTACTTAATCCGAGCCGAGTCCAAACCTCACCACTTACAAGGTCCACCCTTGAACTCCATGGATCTCAAACCTTCTCTTCCACAAGTCCAAACCTCAAACGTGCTCGAACGCATAGGACTTCCCGCGTACCATGATATGCCATAAAGATATCAAAACCCGTCCAGTCAAAAATCGTGCGCTTAACACCTTTGGTCCCATACCAAACCCACCTTCGCGATCGCCGAACGAGCTTGGTCACGCAAGACCAAAGCATACCCAATCCAACTTAGGTACCTATTGTACTCAAGCAAAGTCTTGGACACTCAATCCCTTTACCTAAAGCGCCAACATGGTCATATATCCAAAACCATTTCCCGCACCTATGGCTCACACCTAGCACACCTTAGAGCCCAAACCCGACATGCGTATTAGGTACTAGGATCATCCAATCCCAATCCATTGCTCCTTGGCCGACCTCAGCCTGCTTGGTCCTAACCCATAACGCGGTTTCTCTAGGACAAAGACTTACCCGCTTGAAAGCCTTATGTCCCAACGCTACCCTACCTAGCCTTCGATCTCCTAGATCTCACGCCTACTATTCCATTAGGCCCCGGTCTCCTTAACACATGTCTGAGTCTTACCCTAGCTAAACCTCTAGCACTCTAGCCTAGGTCTAACCTATCGAGCCTATCCAGCCATGAGGTATCAAGCTCACCTGCCCCAAACCGCAACACTCTTAGACCTCAAACTTGCCCGGTCTAAACCAAGACAAACCTTCAAATGCTTTCGGTCTCCAAACCCTAGCCTTAAGCCTAGGTAGTCACATATCCTCTCTAAACCCTAGCCTTAAGCCTAGAAACCACAACATCCCCTTTAACCCTAGCCCAAATTCTAAGAATTTCCAAAGCCCCGTATGCAACATCATTTCCAAATTCCCGAAACCCTAGTCTCGAAACCTAGGAAATTTATAATCTCATTCTCCATTTTATTGAACCCTAGTCCAAAACCTAGGATGTAATGCCCTGTCCAAAACTCAATCAACCCTAGCCTCAAGTCTAGGAAGCCGCATTCGCTCTAAACCCTAGCCTCGAGCCTCGGTAGTCGCACTCTTTCTAAACCCTAGCCTCGAGCCTAGGTAGTCGCATTCGCTCTAAACCCTAGCCTCAGAGGCTAGGTAGTCGCACTCTTTCTAAAACCCTAGCCTCAAGCCTAGGTGGAAATTATCCTCTTTAAACTCTATCATCAAGCCTAGGATTCAACATTCCTTTCAAACCCCAGCCTAAAGCCTAGGAAGTTACATCCTTCTTTAAACCCTAGCCTTGATCCTAGGTAGCTACACCCTTCCTAAACCCTAACCTTGATCCTAGGTAGTCACATATCCTCTCTAAACCCTAGCCTTAAGCCTAGGAAACACAACATTCCCTTTAAACCCTAGTCCTAGACCTAGGAAATTCCTTCACCTTAGTCTCAAAATATAGGAAGTTTACAGTCCTTAGCCTTAAAACCTAGCCTAAAGCCTAGGTTACCACGAACATTTCCAAGCCATAGTCACCAATCCCGGAAAATGGTGAACCCTAACATCAAGCTTAGTGGACCTTCCACAAAAGCAATCCCTCTTCCCAATGGTCCATGGTCTCAAGCCTAGGAAGTCACAACCTTTCCAACTCCCAGCCTTATGTCTAAAAGTCAAATGCCTTTGCAACCTCTGAGCCTACCATAACTCCAGCCCTAGCCTCCTAGACCTAGGAAATTCCTAAACCCTAGTCCCAAACCTAGGAGAGTCATGGTCCTTAAACACCAGTTTCCAACCCTTATTCGAAACCCTACATCTAGGAAGTTCCCAAACCTCAACCTTTTCAAGCCCTAGCACTAAGCCTAGGATAGAATACTCTCCTCATGCTTAAATGAACTCCAATCCCTAGCCCGTAAGCCTAGGAAACCCATATTATCTCCAAGACATAATATAAAGCCCAAGAAGCCGTGACATCTTTGGCATCCCTATCTCAAGATTAGGAGATCACCATCTTCCTTATTCCCTTTCCTTAAAAAGCCTTAGGTCCTACTCTAGGCAACCAAGAAAAGTGTCCCTTACCTAACACCTGGTCTCCATGGCTCGTAGCCTCATTCCCTCCTAAATTAGGATAAGCGGAACCCGGAGATCATGTTTCCCATATTAGCAACTCCCGAGAGTCCATCTCCTTCGCGTCTCCCTAAAGGTCCTTTGCCCTTGTGACTCACCAAAGAGTCATTTTGTGACTCCCCGAGAGTCTATCACCTTTGTGACTCCCGAGAGTCCGTCACCCTGTGACTCCCCGAGAGTCTATCACCTTTGTGACTCCCCGAGAGTTCATCCCGTTTGCGACTTCATAACAATCCATCATCTTTGCCTACACATGCAAAATTTCAGTTTTACCCCTAGTACATTCCCTTTGTTCATTTCAGGTGCCCTTAGCACTATTTTGACTAATATTCATTACCTTTGGGTACAGGAAGCCTCTTAAAATTTCCATTCTTCCTAATATTTGCTTAGGATTCGTATGGTTGTAGAGACTTCGGCGCCTCTATGACATACACATCCTAGATCGATCGCGATGGGCAGAAGCCTCGGCGTTTCTGTTTGCGAGAGATCACATCTATTATTTTAGCACTTCCTAATATTTGCTTAGGATTCGTATGGTTGTAGAGACTTCGGTGCCTCTATGACATACGCATCCTAGATCGATCGCGATGGGCAGAAGCCTCGGCGTTTCTGTTTGCGAGCGATCCAGCATCTATTTTAGGATTCGTATGATTGTAGAGACTTCGGCGCCTCTATGACATACGCATCCTAGATGATCGCGATGGGCAGAAGCCCGGCGTTTCTGTTTGCGAGCGATCCAGCATCTATTATTAGGATCGTATGATTGTAGAGACTTCGGCGCCTCTATGACATACGCATCCTAGATCGATCGCGATGGGCAGAAGCCTCGGCGTTCTGTTTGCGAGCGATCCATCATCTATTTAGATTCGTATGATTGTAGAGACTTCGGCGCCTCTATGACATACGCATCTAGATTGATCGCGATGGGCAGAAGCCTCGGCGTTTCTGTTTTGCGAGCGATCCCATCATCTATTTTAGGATTCGTATGATTGTAGAGACTTCGGCGCCTCTATGACATATGCATCCTAGATCAATCGTGGTTGACAGAAGCTCGGCGTTTCTGT
>JAOWBW010003613.1:0-21982 GCA_026119855.1 Campanula takesimana | reverse complement strand
AACGCCGTCCACTTTTGCCGTTAAGTTATCATGTGCCACGCACATGACTAATTTTTTGAGGGTAAAAATGTCAAAAACATAACAAGGATAGTGTGAGAACATTTTACAAAGACAAAGGGTTTTAAATACCAATATTGCCGGACCTTTTCCTTCCCTCCTCTGTCGCCTCCGATCCTCACTTTCATCTCGCTTTACAATAATTCCATAAATTCTACTCTTCCGAAGATCTCTCCACTTGTCAGAAGCTGGAACATCTTGATTTGGGTCAGAATTTGCTCACTGGTACACTTCCACACACATTATCTGACTTACCAGTTTGAAATACCTTGATTTGATCGGTAATAACTTCTCCGGCAATATCCCGGCGAGCTTCGGTTCTTTCCGGCAGCTTGAGGTCTTTCTCTTGTCGAGAACCTGATTGAAGGTACGATACCGAATCTCTGGCAACATTTCGTCGTTGAAGCAGTTGAATCTCTTGTACAACCCGTTTTCTCGGGTCGGATCCTGCTAGCCTCGGGAATCTGGTGAACCTGAAGTGTTATGGCTCACCGGATGTAATCTTGTCGGTTCCATTCCGGATTCACTGGGTCGACTCAGTAAACTCGTCGATCTGGACCTGGCTGTGAATGACGGTGGTGAGGGGCAGTGCTGGGTGTTGGGTGTTGGTGGCTAATAGTGTGGTGGTGAACTGGTGATGATGGTGGCTGTCGTTCCTGGACATGAGCGGTGGTGTGTGGAGGTTTGGCTAGGACTGGGAAAGAAAAGGGGAAGGGGAAGGGGAAGGGGAAGGGGGTTAATTGAAACTAGAAAAATTACTTTTAAACCCTTTATTTTGTGAAATGATATCACACTATCCTTATTGTGTTTTGACCTTTTTGCCCTAAAAAAATTAGTCATGTGCGTGGCACATTATAACTTAACGGCAAAAAGTGGACGGCGTTAGCAATAGGTACCTCCGCTGCACAAAAAAAGAGTTAAGGTATTTTTCATGGGTCAAAAAAGAGAAAGTTACTAAATCCAAACAACCCTATAGTTCAGGTACGTTTGGTGCATTTTTTCCTAAATTTTATTAGAATTATTTTCCTTTTTTTCTTTTTTTTCTATTTTGTCCAAAAGAATTTTCCTTGGAGAAAGAAGTACCAGGATTCTTTTTTTAATTATTATTATTTCTCTTTTTTACTCTTATACAGAACTGATTTTTCTAACGCTTTCTTAAAAAATATATAAGAAAATAATATCTCTAAAGCTAGTTGAAAAATTATATTTCATCATTAAACCAACTAGTTTAAGAATACAACAAACTAGGGTTCCATTATTTTGTTTGTTTTCCAACTATTGCTTTCGATTTACCCTCCGTTCCAAATTATCTGTCGCTTTAGACTAAATTGCACAAACCAAGGAAGGCAGTAAATAACCCTAAGATTTCCTTTATTGCCCTTTATCTGATTTCTTAAATGTTTAACTGTTCACGCTAATTATGAGTGGTTTCTTAATTGCATGAGTCGTTTGAGATGCCTGGTCTCATGTCCAAGAAAAATTTCTCAATCCATGTCCACATGAATCCACCAATGAGAAGTCTCCATAGAACACATTTAGTCTGGTTGCTCTTCACCTTCTTTGTTCATACATAATTGTACTACCTATATCTTGATTCCGTAATTGTGGTCCAATTTATGAAACGCATAATTCTGAAAAAATGGCTTCATCCACTTATAACATTAACGAATGTCGACAACGTCAACCTCTTGGTGATATCGATCTGAATATCGATTATCTACCCTCGCTGAAAAAGCAGAACGATAATGGGGACGGAGCTGAACATAATAGGGAAGGAGATGAACTTGAAGATAATCTCGATGACCGAGATCCGATGTTTGATTTAAATCTATTACCACCAATTGACAGAACATATAACTCAAACGAAGAGGTCACATGTATGGAATATGAAAGAGTTTTTTTTTTAAGACATGAGAGGCGCCTATGGTAGAGAAACGAGAGATGAGAGAGAGAAAAGCTGAGAGTAGGTATAATATTAATGAGACCTACAAGGGGTATTTTCATCCAAAAACAGTAAAAAAAACTCCCTAAAACGACAGATAAAGTTGCACAAGATTCCATCCCTAAAGCGACAGATAATTTGGAACGGAGGGAATATCTATTAACTAATCATAATTAAGGAGATGGATAAACAATAATTCTTTTAAAATTGGGGACATAATTGAATTAAAAAAAGATAGTAATGAGGGGAGTTAGATTCATCAATGAGAGGAAACAGTAGACAGTCTGGAGAATTTATGTTGGAGGATTAAAATTTACTCGCTTGTCTTAAAACAAAAATTGTCCTTTTTTTGTTCGTTAGTAAAAATTAACTTTGAGCAATAATTTTAGATTAATTTTATCATCTTAATAAAATTATAAAACTTGTTATTGATACATCATTAAAAGACTACCAACAGCTAACCTGGTAGCTTGAGGTAAGAAGTGGCATAAGCTGATTGGCCAAGTAAGAGGAGAGTCTCAATTAACGGTGGAGGTCCTCATGCAGGGTGCAACTAAGATGAGATATATATGGCGAAGCTCAGGCCCGGCTTAATGATTATTGGGGCCCTGTGCCAAAACATAAAACACGAATATTGCCCCACCCCCCCCCCCACATGAGTACTTTACACATTACATTAAAGTTTAATGTAGCACATATTCATAAATTGCAAATTAGTAGTATTGTTTAAAGAAAGTATCAAGCATCAATGAGCTAATTTTAGGGGTTTTGAATCAAACATTGAAAAAGGGGACACTTAATTAAACAGACCAAAGATTTTTTTTAAAAAAAGGAAACAAACTGAACGCAAAATCCAAATAATGAGTCCAAAACTGGTCAGCAGTTCAGTTGAGAGAAAAATTCAATGTCAAAATTTGACATTTCCTAAATACAAAATTAGAGCTTTGATTTAAAAAATTTTCTCAAATTTAGGGCTTCAAGGTTGAACTTTTAATCA
This sequence comes from Campanula takesimana, assembly GCA_026119855.1. Taxonomy (NCBI): domain Eukaryota; kingdom Viridiplantae; phylum Streptophyta; class Magnoliopsida; order Asterales; family Campanulaceae; genus Campanula; species Campanula takesimana. The sequence goes on along the minus strand of JAOWBW010003613.1, from coordinate 18,986 downwards.
GAAATTAAAGCCCTAAATTTGAAATCCACAAAACCAAGAAAGCCAAGAGATGAGAGTTAAAAGTCTTCAACTTCACCGCTTCATAGATCGTGAATCACGACCTTAACAAAAGCAGGCCTGACGATGGCAATGGTCTTCTACTCTTATCGATATGGCGATGGTGAAGGCAGTGGGCGTCCGGGTGACGGGTGGGCACGAGAACAATAGCGAGAACAAAAAAAGCGGCTATGGAATTGGAGAAACTCAGATAATGAAGAGCCCGTTAGAATCGTTTGACGTTTTTAAATTGTCGAGGCATAAATGGTGAATGGAGAGGAAAAAAGCGACAACCTAGAAACTATAAAGCGAAGAGAAGAGGGCGAGAACAAAACGGAGAACTAATACCTGGCGTGGATCAAAAATATGGGGCCCCCAAATTTTTTTGGGCCCCGTGCTGTAGAACCGAATGAACAGCCTGGTAACCGGGCCTGGCGAAGCTGAGAAGGCCGCATCAAGAGTTAACAATGTCTCAAGAAATGATATTTTGGTAGTATGGTAATGGGTTTAACTCAATATTGTGAATATGAAGTCATCGATACCTAACATGAGCGGATCCATGGGAATTGGAATTGTGATCGGTTGCTCGGCCAGAGATATGGAAAGACCAAGACCATATAAGCATTTTGTTATCAGATGGTTCATAGGTGGGTATGCAAAAGAAAGCGGGATGATTGCATGGAGGATCACTGAGAGTAAAGACTAAAGACGAGAGTCCGGGCAACATGTTAAAAAATGCTCACTTAAACTCATTTTTGGAGGCTTGACAAAGCAGCAAATGTCAACTCCGGATGTGAGCATCATGCATTGGTGACAGTGCTTGAAGTGTCATTCTCGAATGAGAGTTTGACGGGGAGGTAGTACGGGAATTAGTATAGTCTTCGGGTGGAAGATTGCTCAATTGTGGAATCAAAATCACGAAGAAAGGAGTCAAAATCAAACTTTGTAAATTTTGAGGTGACATTTTTTCGTTGTTATGATTTGATTGTTGGAAAAATTTTGAAAAATAAAAATTGTTGACTATTTGGTTAACAAATTTTGGGCATATTGGGATGTCCTGAAAATTAAATGTTCTTGTTTTAATAGAGGTGGTGATGACTGAGGCGCAACATATATATTTTATGCAATTATCCATACTTTATTAGATCAACATAAATAAAAATGAACATCAAAAAAAATCATTTTTACCCCTTCACAATTAATAGAAAACTTTAGTGCTAATAATTCAAAATTTTACACTTTATCCCATTTCATGTGCCACACAATCATTTCCTATTAAAAGTTGACACCTGTTAGGCTTAAAGATTATGTACTGGTGTGAAAGCCATGAGGATGAAATTGAAAAATAAAATAGTTTAGGATTGAAAAGGGAAAAAAGCTTTAATGGGTCAATGATGAATTAAGGGTTTTGCCTTTAATTTTTAAGTGTCAACCATTAATATTATCAGTTAAAAAAATAGTCAAAGAGAAGTTATCAGCACAAGAGAGCCAAAGGCAGGGCATACTTTTGGGGTGCCCTTGGGGCATTCCAAAGAAGGTCTGATGCATGCCTAAGGGTTGTATGAGTGTAAAGTGCATGAGTTTTACTATAAGATGACAAATTGATTGTGAATTTAGTGAATATATTGGGATGTAGAAAGTCGGACGAACTGGATGACTCAATATCGTGTATTTTTCTTAATTATTGCTTTCATATGAATTCGTGGTGCGTGCTATTTCTTTCTATCTATATGCACATAAATTAATATGCAATATCAACTCCTAAATGACTCACATCTTGAACAAGGTACATAAATTACAATTTCACAACTAATTTTCATTTACATGAACAAAATCACTTAAAATTTGATTAAAAGATGGTCAAACACCCCTCTTTTTACAACCTATCGTCAACTAACCAAAAATCCATGTTAGGTTAACATGATGAAGATGTCCCTTCCCCTCCTCTGTCGGCGGACATTATAAAAAAAAATAAAAAATAATAAAAATGATGCAAGAACTGGTCCATAATAAAAACCGATCCTAATTAAATGTTTCCACACTAGTATCCAAAAGCCCGTGCCAAATGGCACGGGTCTGTTAAAAAACAATGACAGTACAAAATGATGATAGTGTGAGAATGCGTTATAGACATGATAATAGTACAGTGAGTGACATTATAATCACGATGACAGTGTGGAGTATGTCTAAAATCATGTAATCCACCTTATTATTATCAACAGAGATATACAAAGAACGTAACAGAAACTCACCTTCTACCCAGCTTTAATCAAATAGTACACTGTAGGAGAAAAGATAAATGCCATGGATACATATACAAATGCTAAATCTGAGCCAAAGTCAAAAACATAAAAAATAAAAAAAATCAGAAAGTCCCCAAAATTCTCGGAAATTATGACAGTAAGCTTTGTTAACATGCCAAAGAAGAAAATAACATGGCAGCTTCCATAAAAGGTACCCAACCATGGGTTATAAACAACTGTAAATACCACCTACCAACAACAAATCAACCAAAAGAAAAGAAAAAACCCCACCACTGCTGCATCTACTTCTACACAAAAAAAAAAAAAAAAAAAAAATGATATTATAAACCGTTTTCTGATCAAGAGTAGCATGGGGAGGCCAACAGTTGATGTAGGCAGAAGAACTCCACACTGAGAGATAATCACTTGGCTATGGCTATGGCTATGCATATAAAACTTCATCATGTTCATTCAACTTGGAAATTTTGTTCACAACCTGATCAAACCCTAATATCCGTGGTGACGGAATGCAATGGGTCAAATACTCCTCAATTATAGTGATTATGTGGTAGGAATTTGCAAAAAAAAAAAAAAAAAAAAAAAAAACAGTGGGCGCACATCAAAAATGAAAGTACATTGGTCAAATCTTAAACGCCCTCTCTCTGATCTGCAACCATCTCTAATGGTACCCCTCTGAGCCATCCACGAAAAACCCCCCAATGTCTTTATTTCTGTATGTTTAAACTGTTAGAGATTTTAATAATAGTAGTCAAATTCCACAATCTAATCATACGATGATGAGGAAAAAATCACCCAAAATTATTGAAACAGTGACATTTTGTGTCGAAAAGACAAAGAAGAAGCTAAATCAAAATCCACTCCTTAAACACGTGATAAGATTTTTACAAAAGGATTGCATGCATTATTTTTATGGATTTTTTTTAAAAAAAATCAAAGCTCTTCAAACTCTCAGACCATGATCAGAGCATTTAAAGTTTCGAAAAAACTTCATTAACACATATATTTATAGTACCATTGGAGGAACAACTTTTGTCACACCAAATTTTTTTTGAGGGGAAACCTAAAACCATGGTTTCAATGCAGACACTTGAAAATTTCATATCAGAAAATTCAGATCCAACATAAGTACAATCAAGTGAACTATAGCAAATGTGTGCATACCAAAAAAAATGAGGGAGAGTCTTGTTTCTGCGTGCTCTATGGAGTGTTGATAACAAATATTGAAGCAAAGGTGGAAATGTTAATTACTGATAATTATATCCCTTATAACAGATTAAACAGTAAAATGATGTGCTTTCATGGTTTTCACCAACGAACCTGACCACACTTTCACTACAACTTGATAATGTAAAATTAACTCATTATAGGAGAAAAAAATTCGTCACCACTACCCCTAGTAGATGTCACTAACAGGAAGGCTTTTTAGAATTTGCACTGATGAGAGATTGATCGCTTGAAGATTAAATAAAATTCAAAACAGAATAAACAAAGACCAAGCAGGGTAAATCGGAGAAGGAAAAGGATTTGGGGAGCAAAGGGATTTGCAGACGGAGGAAAGGAATGTTTAAATTTGGGGAAACCAAAGCATGCTGCATTTGTGTATGCATCGAGATGCTTTCGAAAAAAAAATCCACCCACAGATACAGATAGAATGCAAGAGAAATAAATATGTTGTAATGTACAAAAGAAAAATTGGTTGGTGATTGAGTCAGTGTAAGTAAAAAGGAAAGATGGACATATATTTCGGGACGGAAGGAGTAGTATACTTTATGAACATAACTTAAAGAAGCAACCTTCAAAACAAAGCACCCCCCCCAAGCACCCCCCCCCTCCCCCCCCACACACACAACTATGAATCACTTATCATTATGCTAATGTTAAAGAGTTTTAAAATCAAGATTTTGGGACGGAGGAGTAACAAAACATAAAAAATAAAATAAAAAATAAAATCAAATTGCTGAAACAAAAAGCCATTAAGCTTTTTGAACAGCTGGAAAGAGAACAAAGTAGCAGAAAGAGAGCTCGTGTAAGTGTTAAAAATCTGACAATTACACTTTAGTAAAATGCAGGTCTATAGTTTTGGGAAAAAAATAAAATAAGCATCCTTCAAAACAAAGCCCCCCCCCCCCCCCCCCCCCTCCCCCCCCACCCCCCCACACACAACACAACTATGAATCACTTATCATTATGCTAACTATGAATCACTTATCATTATGCTAATGTTAGAGTTTTAAAATCAAGATTTGGGCTTGTTGAATTTAGTTCTTTACAATTTACATGGAGTGCAACCAATTCTGCAGAGATTAGTGCATAGTTTGTGGTTGATACACACATTAGTTTTATATATACAATAATTTGTCATTTCATTCATGATCATAAGCAGCCTTCAAACAAACAGTAATTCGGAACATCATAGCTCACAGACAACATGAAAAAACTAACTAAAACGATGAAAAGAATAGTAACACAACATGAATGAAGCAGCCCTTGCACACGATAGGGTTGACAATAAAAATTGAAGTTTAAGTGTTTAAAGTTTTTCACAACTGAAACAACAACATCATGAAATTAAGCCAAAACAACATTTTCTTGGAAATTTGAGAGCTCTTTTTGGGTCAGACAAACAAACAAACAGGTAGAGTGCAAGAAATATTGAAGGGGAAAATTGTAAATCAACTAAGTTGATTGACAATTAGGTAATTTCATTCCAGCAAGAGAATCAAAATCGAGAGAACATACCTGAGATGGAAGGGATCGCAGGGGAATATATGAACGCCTGGATGGCTGGATGTGTTTGGGTTCGCTTCCTCCAATGAATTCCATAGTCTGGAGAGAACGACTGGAGAGGAAGGGTGCCTCTCAAACTGAACTCGTAACACAACGGTGAAAGAGAAACCTCTGTTGGAAGTGGGAGGAGAAAAGATATCGTGGTAGGTTTTGGAACCGCTCTAACAGTTAATCACCGTCGGGAAGAGATTCGTGGGAGGGAAAAGGATTTGCAGCCGTAGGATCAAAAGAGTTACCAATTAATCAGAGCCGCTCTTTATCCCAGGCTAAGAGGCGGTTATTTCCGTCCTCTATTGTATTATAGATTTTGTAAATGAAAAGTGAAAATCATTACGGAGAAGCATACGTGGAACAATCCTAAACAGAGCGCTGAAATTAATAAATAAAAAAGTGTAAAGAAAGGTGATGATGGATCAAGATTTATAAGGTGGGCCAGTAGTACAAAAGGACAAAAAAAAAAAAAAAAAAAAGAAGAAAACGTACTGAAGAAAGGGTGTAGCACATGATGATTCATGCACCTTAAAGTAGCTTATCATCTCTCTCTCTCTCTCTCTTCCCCTTCACTCTCTGTAACTTACTTCCTTTTAACTACCCGCCTTTACAAAAACACACACACACACACATTACACACAGTTACTGTTTCTCTCTCATCTTGAAAGCAAAGAAGTGATTCCCTTTCCCCATCAAAATCAAATCGAACACACACTTCCACTCCAATTCATCTCTATCTTTCTTTCCAAGTCAACATTCATCTTCATTTTCATGTAATTTCCTCCCTGTTATCATTCAAATCTCTCTCTGAAATTTGTGGATTTGTATGTGAAACAGTAGGGTTTTTTCTGATAATTTGTTTGTGTTGTTTATTTTTTGAATTGTTGCAGTTAATTGCCGACTGTAATGCTGGAACTGCCAAGTGATGGCAGGGGAAATTGAAGAACCGTTTCATCTTAACTTTCAGGTACCTTGTTTTTTTAATTTGCTTCGTTACTGGATCTGATATTCTGTTCCGTGTTCGTCGAATCAAATGATCTGTGATCTGCTGTTGTCGAATTTTGTTGCTCGCCATTGCAGATCACACCAGTTTTTGTGCATTCGCTTAACATAATTAGTTTATTTTGGGATTTAGATCCAAGTGTATACTCACTTCTCACTTTTGATTTTCATGGTCAACTCAATTGAACTTTGACCACATAATTGTATGAAAATTCTAAAAGAATGTTATTGATATTTTCCCTAATGGTGAATCAATAACAAGTTTTAGAATTGCATATTAATAATTATTTTTTTTCATAAAATATTAGTCAAAGTTCAATTGAGTTGACCATGAAATCAAAGAGAGACTATCTTTTCTGGACATTATGAGTGTTAAATTTGTATGCTTTACTAATCAACTTGATTTGTTAGTGAATAAATATCCATGTTCAACTGTTAACTAATCGCTGTCCGTGGTTAATGCCATTATTTATAGATGTGAAACCGTGGGCAAGTACTTGTGATGGATAATTGGAAAGAGTAAGGGAGACTTCATTGGGCTTCAATGTAAATTTGTGAAGTTTCTGCACTTACAAGCTGATTTCTTGGATTTTGTGGCTTATATATTGGATCCGTCATTTGTGATTATTTTCTATGTTATCATGTGTCAAACTTATACTCCGACCCCGAAAGATAGTCCCATTTAGGTCTTGAATGTCAACATAAGTGAGATTTGACCAAACTTTAATGTCAATCTAATCATTCTAGTGAAATTCTAAATTGTTATTTTTTCACTTAATGATTTATCAATAACAATTTATAGAATTTAATTGGGGTAATTAGATTCACATTAGTGTTTGGTCTGTTGACATCAAAAACCAAATAGGGCTATCTTTCCGGACGGAGGGAGTATGTGTTTTTATTTTGCCTGGCTCGAAGATGCCTTATGTGATCTCGAGCGAAACCTTCATGTGAGGGGATGGGGAAAATTATACCAATTTGGCTAGTTCAGATGACTCTTTCTTGGGTTTTACTTTAAGAGCTGAGTTAGTTAACTGTTCTTCTCTTGGTCGATGGAAGAATCGGAACTGACATTTGTAAGACATTGGGTCTTATAGTGCATCAAATACTTGTTAGCCTGTTGGGGATTCCTTTAGATTTTCTGGATGTGATTGACCGTGGATGCTAGTTACTTTTCAAACAAATGCTGTAATAATATATACTCTGCAGGAAGTGAGGCCCCTCATGTTTTTCTTGCTATTAAATACATTCTTCTTTGGGTAACATTGTTTGTATACTCACTTTGTCCCGTAATAAGTGTCCCTATTGACTTTACACAAGTCATGGAAACTACTTAGCTATGTAAGATTTCTTTATATTCTAAAGTGGGGATTAGTGGTAAAATTATGGGATTCATCCCCTTTACCATCTCACATTTATTGGGTTAGAAAACCTTTTCATAATTGGATAGGGCACACTTAATCGGAATTTGCAGAATGGTCTTTAGGGAACAACTATTATGGGAACGGAGGAGTAACAAAATAATAGCCTCCAAACAATAGTAATGTAACGTCTTCCTAAGTCCTAATCAGTTTAAGCCTATGTCTCTCTTGAGGATGGGGTGTGGTTCCTAGGATGTCTGATGTGGGGCATTTTGTTTAATTTAAAGATTCTTTGTGACATGCCCTTTCTTTAGCTATTTCACCTGTTTGTAATTAGCTTTTTCTTTATGGTTTAACGATTTTGTTAGATTTTTTTATTTATTTTTTTTGTTGCCTAATTTGTACATTTCTTCTCGCCATCAATAAACCTTGCTCTTCAACCTTAGATATATTGCCAATGTAGAAATTTTGCTGATCCCTACCAAAATTTACATTTTCCTCTTCCGTTCAATTCTATAGCTACTGTTTTATTGAGTTAATTTTTTTTTTCTTTAAATGGGCAGGCAGATCTTCTACACTCTGGTTCAATCTCATTTGGAAGGTTTGAAGCCGAATCCTTATCTTGGGAAAGGAGGTCATCTTTTTCACACAATCGATATCTTGAGGAGGTTGAAAAATATTCGAAACCGGGTTCAGTTACAGAAAAGAAAGCTTACTTTGAGGCTCATTTTAGAAAGAAAGCCCTTCTGAAGCAGAGTTCAACTTCATCGCAAATGGGAGAGAAGACCAAACAAGTGAAAATGATGACTCCAATTATCTAGAAGAATTTGATAATAAAAATGAGAGCAGCCATTTTACCTGCTTTGATGAAAGTTCACATAGCCCAAGATATGATGAAGAATCCGAAGTTGTTGAATGTGAAAGAGAGGATGCCGGTGTCTTATTTTCTGAACCTCAAACAGATTCTGCAATTTACACCAATAATGATTCAGTCAATGTTTCTGAGTTTGGCAGACCTGAAGAAGCACATCAAGTTGAAATAGTGAATTCAGGCTTTGTCCACAATAATCAAGAAATAGAAGTGACATTTCTCGATGAGGTTAGGCAGGTGGACATGTCATCTGAACGCATTGATCCCTATCCTGATAGTCACTCATCTGAGATGGATCATAGTGCAAACATTGATGTCGCGCAGGTGGATGTGATATCTGAAGAGATTGATCCATACCCTAATAGTCAATCATCTGAGATGGATTATAGTTCAAACATCGATCCACAACCTAGTTGTTGCACGTTTCAGATGAATTATAGTGTAAGTATTGATCCATACCCTGATAGTCGCACCTCTGAGATGGATGATAGTGCCAGTTCAGGACATCGGCAAATTTCTTCTCCCAAGGTACTTTTTTGGCATTTTTTTTTTGTTTTCACATATTTTACACTGTGACTTCATTTACACAATTCCGTTGTTTAAGTCAGAACTAGTTAGGATTTAGTTATTTTGACCACTGATCATTTGAGAGCATACAATATCTCACACTTTAGTGAATGTATTTTGTGTGACCTTGTACAGTGATATGCATAAATAGAATGACCGAATATATATCTCTTTGCGTATTTCCTGTGCTTTAATTACTGGGTGGCTTTCCTGTATCTAGGTGAGGAATTCACCAGAAAGCAAACTCGCAAAGCCAAAGTTGAAGTTTCAAGACAATGCTCCTAGAGTTAAAAGAAATTCCGTAAGTGAATCATCCAAAGGCTCTGTGAAACCAAGGAAGGGTGAAGTTGATCTCAAAACAAAAACAGAAAAGAAGTTATCTGAAACTAGTGTTCCAGTTACTCGTTTGGTGGGAAAAACTTCAAAAGCTGAGGTAAAGTTTTCTTACATGCCGTAACTGAACCTTGACTAGGTTATTGGACAGCCACCTCCGGAATAAAAATAAACTTAGTAAGTACATATCTTGCGTCTGTGGGGAATTATACTGAATACGGCCAAGGGCCTACCCAATGGCATGGTGACATGTAATTACATTGATTACACACACACACATCCAGATATACTTTAATATTTCTTTATTCTGACATTGCTTGTAAATGTTGCTATTGGAATAGGATCTGGATGTTGCGAAGGTTAAACATAATCCATCAGCATAAAAGGTATTTCTGCGTCTTATTTATCCTATATAGTTGTACCTTTAATAAGTTGCAGCCTTTAAATTTGTTTCCCTTGGTGATGCAGCATTGGGAAATTAAGGCTAGAGAAACCAGTTCAATCTCAGTCTGCAGAACAGGAGAGACCCCTCCCTGTGGCACGTCAAACTTCAAGCAGGTATGAAATAATATAACATGCTGCATTAAAATACTCCATCCGTCCAAAATGAACTTCCATTTGACTATTCAAACTCTTTAAGGATATGAACTCTTGCTTCACTAGTCATGTTTTGTTTATGCACTTTTAAGCCTAAATTGCTGATATGGGAAGAACTTTTTGGGACAATGCAAAATGGCAAATGAGATGATTATTTGGGACGGAGGGAGTATCAGTTTTACTTCGTGCATTGTTTATACCTGCCTTTATTCTCTCTTCAGGCCTAGGCAGATTGTAAATTCAAGTAAACTAGGCATGTCGCAGAGTCCTGCGGCTTTCAGTCTCAAAAGTGATCAACGTGCTGAAAGGAGGAAAGAGGTAAGGAATCTTACTGTTCTTATCAGTTGGATAATGCTTTCTAATGATTTCTATTTTCATATAAACAATAACGTTGTGTTTAGTTATGTTACAACGATTGGAATCCTGATCTGTGTGTCTTATTAGATATTTGTCGTCCTTTTCCATCGCAGTATTATTTGAAGCTGGAGGAGAAAATGCATGCTAAAGAGGCTGAGAGTAACCAAATCAAAGCCAAAAAACAGGTAATGACCATATAAGCACTGAAAACATTTTTGTCCGACATAGGGTGAGGTACTCCTTGGTGTTCATTTGGACCATTGTCAAACTAATGCATAACAATCTCTAGGTCCTTTTGTTATAAATGTGGAAACTATGTATCTCTGGATCGTCAGTGTGCAGTAGTTAAAATATAAAACTACTTCTTCCATCCGAAAGTTTTATCTTTTTCTTTATTGTTTTCTGTTCAAGATAATGACTTAGTGATACATATGATACCAAAAATATGCTACTTATTTTATAAACTACAGAAAATAATTAGGAGTAGAAGTATGACATTACAAAGTTTGACTTATCAAGTGATATTTTTTTTGGGGATAAACGGAAAGTTTGAGTTATCAAAAGACACTTTTTTTTTTTTTTGGGGGGGGGGGGGGATAAGCGAACTAGCTTTGTTCGTGTAATTCATTTGTTGATAAAGTATTGAAAGAAGTCCACGTTGAATCAAATGGGCGTCTGTTTTTTTAACTTATTTTGTAGTTATACGTTACTGCTCCTGGTTTTAATCAGTATGGCATTTTTGGTTGGCAATGTTTTTTATTGGCAGGAAAAGACAGAAGCTGAGATGAAACAGTTCCGTAAAAGTCTTAACTTCAAAGCAACACCAATGCCTACATTCTATCATGAGCCTGTACGCAGTTCAGATCAAAGCAAGGTTTGTGAAAATTTGTTTATCGCTTGTTATCTCTGTTCCTCCTGACATCTAAATGAAGAAAATTAGAATGACAAATCTATCTCTGCCAATTGGTAAATTCTGAAATTAGAAATTTCTGAAGCCTCTCAAAAATTTGAGATCTCTATTCTTGCTGTTTGGCTGTTGGGTTAAAATCCATTTAGCATTTGTCTGGCTCTGATCTGGATCAAGAGTTGGTTATCATGATATAATATTTCAGATGACATATCAAATTTCTGAAGCCTCTCGTGTTGGGTGTATGACGCTGTAACTTTCCAAAACCTATCAGCTAGGCTGTGAGTTGTCTTATATTGCTGGCTTGATCTATTCAGCAGCATCTTAATTCTTAAATTTGTCAAGCTTGTCACATAGGATATGACTTGTGTTATTTTGCACCGTTCGAGTATAAGTCTAGATCGTCTTTTGGTGGCCACCATTAAACCCAGGTTTGTGTACACCTTTTTTCCCCCTCGGGATTAGTGGCAAAGCTAGAATTTCGCCAAAGGGGATCAAGATTTCTTTAGGCATAACTTAAACTTAGGCTCCGTTTGTTTCACCGTAAAATGTTTTACTGTGTTTTCCGGTGTTTGGTAACCAAAAGGGAAAAAAAAGTCAATGTAAAATATTTTACGGTCAATGGAAATAAGCTAGGTTTTCCGTAAAACAACTTACGGATTTCTCCTCCGTAAGTCATTTTACGGAAAATGTTAACTCCCCCACTCACACACCCAACTCCCCATACAACCCAACGCTACCCACTCCACCTCCAACCTCATCCCCATCCTCCAAACTTACCTTCCCTCCCCCATCCACATCCCACCCCCACCCTCACCACCCACCCCCAAAAAAAATAAAAAATAAAATAAAATAAAAAAATTCACTCATATTAAAATTATCTTTCAACACCCCTGCCCCCGCCCCTACCACCCTACCCCCAAAAAAAAAAAAAATTACTCTTATTAAAATTATTTTTTAACAACTCCTCACCCCGCTCCCTACCACCCACCCCCTACCCCCCCCCCCCTAAAAAAAAAAAAAAAACTTTTTTTCACTCATATTAAAATTATTTTTAACACCCCACCCACCCACCCCGCCCTCCAACCCCCTATCCCCACCCCCCCCCCGGTCCCCATCAAAAAAAATTCTCATATCAAAATATTTTCCGGAAAGCATTTTCCTTACATTTACCAAACAACCGAAAACATGTTTATGTCATTTTCCGGAAAACATTTTCATTTTCTGGAAAACATTTTCCGGGAAATCATTTTCCGAAAATCGTTTTACGCGAAACAAACGGAGCCTTACTGTATTACTATTGAAAGATAGAAAGGGTTTTGTCCCAAATAATTAGTCTCATCTCTAAAGAAGGCCACAGATTAAGTGCGATTTCAAGAAGGTATGGAAACTAACTGTTTGGGCCATAGAGAGTGCAAGAGAAGTAGTTAACTGCCCATGGTGAGCTTAACAGGGCACTGCTTTAATAGTGCAAGATCATTTGTTACTGCACACGACATGACAATACTAAGCTTATAAGCATTTGATAATTATCTCTCAAGACTGGTTTGTGCTTGTTTGTATGTGTTTGTTATAACTATCTGTGCTTCTGAATTTTTTAAAATAAACTGTCAATTCTTGCGGGAAAAAACCCGTCAAAATGATGTTAGCGCACTCCATGCCAGGTTGTATCAAGTAACAAGAAATCAAGTCATCTACGAAGTTCTCAGAATTATGGGGCAGGTTCTGAAAGATCACGGTCTTATAGGAATGCTGGAAGTGAATCTGATAGGCCAGAATTCTCAGGGGTGACCAACTCATCCTTCCGTTCTGACTCCCGTCCTAACTCCCCAGCTTCAGTAAACAACGGAAACACCAGTAATATGCTTGAAAAGAAAGAGCGTGGGAAGAAGAAAGATACAAGCTCATACAAGCAAAACATATCAAACGAAAAGGAAAGCCCAGGTAACTGAGACGAAAACCAGAGTGGGAGTTCCAACAAGTCGTACTATACCCCAAATGAGGAAAGACGCAAAAAGCGGGTCATATTGGAAATGGCTCTAAAATTGGTCATCGCGCGGTTGGTGTGCATCGTGAAACTATTAATCGTCAATATGGAGTTGAACTAAAGCAAAAAAACCAAATATAATCAGGACGGGTGAAATTTGAACTCGTCTTCTTTACCAGAAACCGGTGGCTCCCTTGATATGAAGTGTGTTTTGTAAAATTGTAGTTGGGTGGGGAATAAAGATGTGGATTTATGTCATAAAGTTACTATAGGAAATCATCCCTCTTGGAAAGTAGAGAAAATTGTGTAAGTTAATGTGTTTAGTTTATCAGGATAATTGTCATGTTGATGTAAACTGTTTATTAATTATAGATACATACTCCCTCCCTCCGTCCCACTCGAATTAGAAAAAATTTCCATTTTGGGTTTCCCATTCGAATTAGGACAACCCAAAAATGGAAATGTTTTATTTAAAAGGACTCACATTCACACTCACAATAACTTTCCACTCATATTCTCTACCCCACTTTCTCTCTCTTACTTTACTTTTCATACTCACAATACCTACTCCACTAACACTTTTTCCTTAATCCCCGTGCCGAACCCAAAAATCCTAATTCAGGTGGGACGGAGGGAGTATGTTAGTCGTGGAATATCTCTGCAGCCCCCCGTAACAAATGATCCGGATAATGCTACAACCTTTTGCTGCTGAAATTTATTATCCCAAGGACCCACAATCATCATCTAGAGGGAGTGTTTTTTTCATTATAGGTTAAACAAAGTTATTCATATTAATAATAAAGAAAGAATAATTTTTCGGGAGTATTTTTCTTTATTGTAGATATATAATAAAGAAAAATGAAGTTCACTTGTAGTTAGAAGAATTATTTGCTCCATTTATTATAGTGCAAGTAACATACAAACAAAAACACATTAATATTAATCTGATAAGTTAATTGTCACGCTTAATTTAATTAATATGATACGGATGGAATATGTTATTCACAATCAAACTTACCAACCTACTAGTCACTCATGCCATATTCGTCCAAATGAAGGAGCATCCACATTCCACCCTACAAAAAGGAAGCATCTTGGCTCTGACCTAACCCTATTCGAAATTTACAAACTCACCTTTTTTGTGTACAATTTATCGACCCCTTGTATGATAAAAACAATATTTTTAGGCACCAGTTGTCCAAGGAAATTCTAGAAAGAATTAAAGAAATGTATCATACTTCCTCCGACCCATAATAAATATAGTATACTTCTTTTGAATTCGTCCCAAATATAAATATCACATTTCTAAAAAGGAAAATGTTTTGGTGCAGTTTCGCTTGAGAAGCTAACACCACATACCGATTGAGCTAGAGCTCTTTTGGTGGTGCATTGTTAACATAGTATATGAAAGTGTGTACGTATCACACGACTTTTTGGGTATTTTGGTAAATTAGAATATTTCTTATTTTTATGATTTATGACTTTCTTATTTGTAATATATGTTGTTTACTTATTTATCTCTTTGTTTTTAGGAAACTAACAATACTAATCTTTGAATATTGTAGTGTATATCTTTTATATGTTTTGTAGTTATCTCTCAAGTGCTAAGGATGGAAAGAGATCAAGGAGGTGTTCAAGTTTAAATACTGCCGCACTCCTCATAGTTCCATACGCTTTTTTACAGAGAAAATACTCCTTGCTTAGTAGTTGTATTTGAGAGAGTTTTAGTATAACACAAGTTTGCATAAAACTTGTGTTACCTTTGGTATTTTAGTAGTTTTTATATTTCGTGAATTCTCTTATGAATTTCTGTACTCAAGTGTTCAATTAATAAAGAAGATCGTTTTTGTGTCTACAGCATTCTGCTGTAGATGTGTTAAATTTATGTGTTCTTTTTATTCCGCTGCAATTCTGTTATGTGTAGGCTCTAGTGTAACCACACCAGAGATTACACTGTGTTGTTTCTTTGTGTTTTTATTGATATCCTAGCTACCAAAACTTTCAATTGGTATCAAGAGCCGTCACTCGACGTGCTGAGTGTGATCCTGAAAGGTAGTCACAATGGATAACATTCCTAGTCAATATCGTCCTCCTGTTCTTGATGGAAGAAATTATTCTTTGTGGAAGGCTAAGATGCGTCTTTACATCAAAGCAATTGATGAAAAAGCATGGCTTAGTCTGATTGTTCCATGGTCTCCTCCTAAGCTGAAGTTAAGAACGCCGATGCTGCTAGGAGTAGTGGTGAAGTTATAAACTTAAACCTGAGGAGACATGGACAACTGAAGAAGTTGTTGTTGCTAATTACAATTCCAAGGCACTTGGTGCCATCTCCAGTCATGTTGATAATCATATGTTCCGTATTATTCAATATCAACCTGTGGCTAAACTGCGTGGGACACTCTACAGGCTCATTGTGAGGGTCCTCAAGTGTTAAGTCCACTCGTCTTAGGATTCTTATGACTGAATTTGAAAATCTTAGAATGGAGGAAGAAGAGACTATCCAAAAAAATCTGCTAAGTTATTGGATATCTCTAATGAATGCCTCGCTCTTGGTGATCCGATTCTAATGCTAGACTTGTAAGTAAGACTTTGAGATCTCTTCCTGAACGCTTCAATATCAAATTGCTGCTGTTGAAGAAGCTCATGATCCTCAAACCATGGCCTGGACGCTCTCCTTGGCATTTTAACTATGTTTGAGTTGAACTTGGGCATTCAAAAGAAACATAAAGAGCAGAGCCTAGCCCTCTCTAGTATGCTCAAGATTTCTAAGGAAATGGGAGAGATTTCTCATCAAATTGATGCTTCTAATCTTGAACAAGAGGATGCGGACTTAATTACTAAAAAGTTTAATAACTTTCTGAAAGGTAAAGTTGAAAGAAAATTTCCTTCACAAGGCCAATCCTCATTTTCTGAAAATCCTAAAGTGTCCCAAGGTTTTAAAAATCCAACTGAAATAACTAAAGGGAGTCAAGGTTTTAAAAAACCCAGTAGTTTCGAAAGTTTGAAAAAGAAAGATGGTGTCCAATGCCGAGCTTGTTCTAGGTATGGACACTATGCTAATGAGTGTGCAAACACTATGAAGAAAAAGGGTATGAACCTTACAGCCACCTTAAGTGACAGTGAAGATGAAGATGAAACTGCCAATCTGGCAGTTATTGATTATTCAGGTCATGTCACTGATGATGTGGGTACATTATCAGCTACACCCCTAAATTTGACTTGCAATGCCTAAATGTAACTGAGAAGTCTGAACTGGAGGGGGATAGCTCTGGAACTTTTGAGGATCTCCTTGACAACTACAAGGAACTCTATGCTAGTTGGAAAAAACGGGGTGGACAAATAAGTGTTTTTGAAAAAGTTCATGAGAAACTCACAACTGAAAATACTTCTCTAAAAGCTGAAGTTGAGAGACTTTCTCATGAAAATGACAGTCAAAAAGAGTCCATGGCCAAACTAGAAGTTCTTTTAACTAAAAAGGAAGTAGATTTTGAGCGTGTTAAAACTGATTTTGAAACCGCCAAGAACACCTTAACTAGGTTGAATAATGGCAAAGCCAAACTTGATGAGGTTTTAAACATGGGAAATCAAGGAAAAACTGGTTTGGGCAATGACTCTAAATTTGTGAAAGAAGGAGAAAGTTGGTCTGGAAAAAATAACTCTAGACCTAGGAGAAAAACGTTTGTGTGTCATTAATGTTTCACTTCAAGTCATATCCGACCTTACTGCTATCTAAGACTGCGTGATATGGAGGAGTCTGGTCCTCAGATGTATACTGGAGTGTACCCACACTCTGGTCCACACCGTGCCCAAAAAGGCAAGTTTGTGTGGAGAGAAAAGAAGAATGAGGTCTGTAATGTTGTGTTCACTTCTTTAAAAAGTAGTGTCGCTGGTGGTTGGTACTTTGATAGTGGTTGTTCCAGGCATATGACTGGAACAGCTGAGTTCTTGTCTGGCTATACCCCCGTAAAAGGAGGAAATGTCAATACAGAGGTTGTGCTCAAGGTAAGGTTATTGGAAAAGGAACCCTCTGTGTTGATCAGATGCCCAAGTTAAAAAATGTTTTTCACGTTGAAGGGTTGAAAGCAAATTTGATCAGCATCAGTCAGTTGTGTGATGACAACTTATTTGTTAGGTTTGATAAAAAACATGTGAGGTGTATGATGAGAACAACATTTGTCTCTTTACTGGTGTCAGGTCCCCTGATAACTGTTATAGATCTGGGGACAATCTCTCATGTCTTTCTTCTAAATCTAGTGATCTTGACCTATGGCATCAAAAGTTAGGTCATGCAAGTATTAGGAAATTGGAAGAATTAGCTAAATACAATGCGGTTAAAGATCTTCCCAAGCTTGATTTTAAGAACCCTAGTGTGTGTGGATCGTGCCAAAAGGGAAAACAAACCAAAACACCTCACAAAAAGGTTCAACAAAGTACCACTAGTCGAGTCCTTGAATTAATTCATACGGATCTTATCGGTCCCATTGAAGTGGAAAGTTTAGGGAAAAAGAAGTACTCTTTTGTGTGTGTGGATGATTTTTCTAGGTTCACTTGAGTTTTGTTCTTGAAAGAAAAATCTGAAGCTATAGAGGTTTTTAAGGTTTGGTACAAAAAGGTCAAAAACTTGCATGTCAAAAAGGTGGTCAGAATAAGGTCAGATCACGGTACTGAGTTTGAAAACTCCATATTCTCTAGTTTCTGTGATTCCAAAGGGATCACTCATGAGTATTCAACCCAAAATCTCCACAAAAAAATGAGGAGTAGCAGAAAGAAAAAATCGTACTTTGCAAGAGATGGCAAGAGTTATGCTAAATTCTAAAAACATCTCTAAACGATTTTGGGCTGAGGCTCTTAACACATCCTGTCACATAGGAAATAGAGTCTATCTGAGAGTGGGATCTACAATGACTCCTTACGAGATTCTTCTTGGAAAGAAACCTACTCTCAAATACTTTCATGTGTTCGGTTGTATTTTCTATGTTCTGAATGATGGAGATTACTTATCTAAGTTTGATTCTAAGCGTGACAAGGCTGTATTCATGGGATATTCCCAAATAGTCGTGCTTATAGGGGTTACAATCTTATAGCTAAGACTATGATGGAATCCATAAATGTTACTTTGATGATCATGCTGATTTAAATCTAAAATCTCTTGAGGATGATGTTTAAGGTTGTGTTGAGCTGCTGAAACCCGCCAATGATGAATCTGAACAGAATGAACCAGAAGAGTCTCAAAAAACTACAGATCAGACTGATGTAGTCGACAATGTAGGTACATCACATGACACACATGCAGAAAATAACCGTTCAGAATCAGAGGCTTTCAGTAGTTCTGAAGATGATGAAGAAGACATGGGAAGGACAAAGACGTTCCAGCAAAATCCAGAAAAATCATCTAGTTTCACAAGTGGTTGGTGATGTTCATGAAAGGGTTAACACTCGACCAAAAGGAAGAGTTAATTACCGATCCCTTGCTGGTCTTGTCTGCACAACATCCATGTATCCAAGGTTAGTTCCTGTTGTTGTGTCTCATCTTGAGCCAAAAAACGTTGTTGAGGCTATGAAGGATGATAATGGATTGTAGCAATGCAGGAGGAATTGAACCAATTTGAAAAGAATGATGTGTGGGAATTGATTCCTAGACCCAGTGGTGGTAATGTGGATAGGGACCAAATGGATTTTCAAAAACAAAACCGATGAAAATGGTAAACAACTAGGAACAAAGCTCATCTTGTGGCCCAAGGCTACACTCAAGTCGAAGGGGTTGACTTTGACGAGACATTTGCTCCTGTTGCTCGAATTGAATCCATTAGGTTGCTCTTAGCCATTTCTTGCTACTTAAACATGACTTTACATCAAATGGATGTAAAAAGTGCTTTTCTAAATAGGAATTAAAATGAAGAGGCTTATGTGAGCAACCTAAAGGATT
>JAOWBW010003612.1:0-22038 GCA_026119855.1 Campanula takesimana | reverse complement strand
AATCATTTATTTCATATCA
Organism: Campanula takesimana; assembly: GCA_026119855.1. Classification (NCBI taxonomy): domain Eukaryota; kingdom Viridiplantae; phylum Streptophyta; class Magnoliopsida; order Asterales; family Campanulaceae; genus Campanula; species Campanula takesimana. The sequence continues at coordinate 22,019 of JAOWBW010003612.1, read as the reverse complement.
ATAAAGAGATGTTTTGATTATTATTGTTGTTCATGTTTACTTATAATAATCTCCGTCCCTAGTACTTGTTAAGCACTAGTATAAAGGCTAAATGATCATGGGATGATCATGTTAGATTTATGGGTACTTGTTTGGAACAAGGTACTGGACATGACCGCTCTATGAGATTTATGTCATGGTCTATGTCATACATATACTCATATTAGTTATGTCATTTGAAATCCTTAGACATGAAGTTATTATAGTCTTCCACTTGATGAACATTATGTTTGACATATTCAAACGCTACTTTTAACGGGTAGTTATAAAGGGTATGATTGGCATAATCGGATTCCCGTAGGGAAGAATAATAAGCTAAATGGATTTGTCCCTCCTCGGAGAGATGTCAAGCTTGGGCCACTCGTAGGAATGATGTTGATGAAATGTTCGGCCGGACTCAAATGAATTGATTGGATCAATAGCATTTGGATTATCAACATATTCGGAATCGAGAAAGTATTGAACAAAACAAGTTGACTGTTTGACCATGACTTGTGTTCAATGACATCGTGGACAAAGGGATTGTGACATATTCTAAAGGAATGCGAACTTGTATCTAGTTATACTATTTGGGTAGGTATGACGGTTTGCTAGAACCTAATCATATCTTATGGGTCATGTTTGAGCCCATTGCCAACTTAGTATAATCCTAGAGGGTCACACACAATAGAACGAATCTTTTAAAGGACTATATTGGAATTTTGGAAATTCTGGACATTCTGAGAAGTGGGCGACCGCACAGTATGGACTGGGCCGCCACACTTACCACAGTTTGTACCAGTTTTGTTTCAGATAGTTGTGCGACCGCAACAGAGTTTTTGGGCGGCCGCACAGTACTGTCGGGTGGCAGATTCCTAATTTGATTAGGAACGAATTGTGACGGATTTTGACACAAGTTTCCTATTGGAATAGGTCATGCTTGTGTATAAAAGACCAAATTCGGCCAGCACTCATGATAATGATTTGTGAGTCTCAAAGAGTTTGAGAGAGGTATTTTGTTCCAAGACATTCTTGGTTGAAGAACAAAATAAAACACAAAATAATTCCATATAGTTCTTTTGATTGTGAAAAGTGTGTTCACAATTTGGTCTAGCAACCAAGATCAAAGAAGCTCCTTTGATATTCGTTCGAAGTGTGGATACCGCTAGAGGGTGAAAATCATCATCTTCAAAGTTCGTGTTCAAGCTTTGTGATCGTGATCAAGTCTTCAAACCTCCACCAAAGACCAAGAGAATTTGATAGCCATCAAGGGTTAGTTTATCCTTTATTTCATGTTGTTGTATTTGATTTAATCATATGAACGGATCCATGGCTTTGGGTTTCAAATTTAAATGCTAAATTCCGCTGCGCATGTTTGATCGAAACCCAACAGTGGTCTCAGAGCCCCGTTCATGTTGATTATTCATACTTGGATCATGTTTATGTGTATATAAATTGTTTATGTACCTTGCATGATTTGAATATTGGAATATATGTTTTTATGTGTTATGTGATTTTTATGTGGTTTATTGTTTGCAACTTTAATCGCACGATTCATCGCAATAAATAAATTATGGTGGATTCAGAATTGTTGATTATTAATTTTGATTGGATCAAAGTTTTAATAATCGGGGAAAAACAATTTTGAGACAAATTTTCGAACTTAAAATCTGCACCATTTCTGATGGCACTGGGCGACCGCACAAACCCTTGGGCGGCCGCACAGTTTTGGGCGACCGCACAGTGATTTTTGGGGGGCGGCCGCACAAGTGGATCAGAAGGTCTGATTTTGTTGAAAACAGAATCTGGAATTTTCGAAGATTCAACAAAACCAGTAACAGAACCAGTCCAGACTTGCTGATCTGGAATGGTTTTTGGGTAGTTGGTTTGTGTGTGGATTTTGGGGTTTGATTTTCCTATTTGTTTTAGTCTTGTGATTCTAAGATTGGTTCAAGGTTTGGATGGCTAATCTGCGTTCATCGAGATTGTGTTTCCCAAACTTGATCGCAATCAAAGTTTCAAAGATAAAACGAAGTTAGAATTATGAAGAGTTCATAATTGCTAAAATTGAGAAACAAAGTTCTTGATTCAATGATTGGAGATCCATGTGGAATTGTGAATGCAATTGGCCTACGTTCATCGAGACCATCTATTGCTTAGTTTCGGCACATGGACTACTTTCTTGGTTTCTTGAATTAGTGCGGGATTGTGGTTGCCTAATGCTTAGTTCGACCGCACTTCTTGTTGTCTTGATTTGGAGATAATAACCAAAGTTGAAATAGTCTCATCCTCATAATTATAGAGAAACTAATGACACATAAATATCATGCTTAAATTAATGGAGATTAATTTAGTGGCTAAACTTGATGTGTAACATGTTTATATTATGTGCTCATAAATGTGTTATATGCTATAGTGATGAACCTTCAAAGAAAGTTTTAAGTCTTTTATTGCCATGCCATGATTAAAACACTTGTTAGTACATGAGTGATTTTAATGTAGATTCGCCCTAGCGAGGTGCATTAAATTATTTATGTATGAGCAAGATAGATAATGTGGGCACGCCCTAGCGGGACACATTAACTATGCGTTTAAAATGGTTAGACTTAATTGGGCGTCAAAACAGTTTTGGGCCTAGGCAAAGATGAGGTTTAACATGCTTTTTGAAATTGGATTTCTTAAAGAATCTCATAAAAGGAACTAAGAGTCATATGAGATATGATTGACAAGAGTTGTCTACCTAATTAATTTGATTTTGTGTAATCCGCCTTAGCGGACTTGAAATTAAATTAAAGTTGGATCTTAGCCCAATTAAATTATATTATACATTGGATGTATATGAAGGTTATATAATTTAGTGGGAGTATTTTGTTTGAAAAATACATTATTTATCTCTTTAATGAAAATCGGTACTTATTAAATTTTGGAAATTTTGCATATTTGTAGATAATGACTAATAACACTCAATCAATGTCATTGCGATCGATCCTTGAGAAGGATAAGCTCGAAGAGAATGGTACGAACTTTATGGATTGGATCCGTAGCATAAGAATCGTTCTTAGGCAAGAAGATAAGTTGTACATTCTCGATGGGCCTCTCCCCGCTGAACCACCGCCTACTGCCCCTAGGGTAGAAAGAGACAATTACAAGAAACATCGTAATGATTCTAGAGATGTAAGTTGTCTCATGCTTGCTGCTATGTGTTCAAAACTCCAACAAAGTTTGGAACATTTGGAAGCCTATGAGATAGGCGTGGAGTTGAGAACCATGTTTCAAGAGCAAGCTAGGCAAGAGAGGTACAAGACCATTGTTGCATTCACTACTAGTAAAATGAATGAAGGGCAACAAGTGAGTCCTCACTTTCTTAAAATGAAAGGTTATGTAGAGCACCTTGAGAAACTTGGCTATCCAATCCCATTGGAGCTAGCCACGGATCTCATTCTTAATTCATTGCCTAAAAGTTATAATCAGTTTGTGATGAATTATAACATGCATGGAATGGATAAGAATCTCTCTGAGTTGCATGGGACGCTCAAAACTGCAGAGATGAAAATTGTGGAGAAAGGTTCTCCCGTGCTCTTGGTTCATGATGGGAAGAAGGCTGGTGCCAAAGGAAAGGGTAAGGCAAAAGTTGTCAAACCCAAATAAGCAAGGCAAAGGTTGCCAAGGCTTCTGAGGCAAAACCTGATTCACAAAAGGATGCAATTGTTTCCATTGTCAAGAAATTGGTCATTGGAAACGTAATTGCAAGGCTTTCTTGGAAGAGCAAAAAGAAGAAGAAGAGCAGCAAGGCTGCGTCGACTTCAGGTATCTATATGATAGATATTCTCCTTTCTACCACTGATTCTTGGGTATTGGATACCGGATGTGGTTCTCACATTTGTCTAAATGTGCAGGGACTAAAGAATAGGAGACTGCTTAAAGAAGGTGAAGTAGATCTACGTGGGGAAATGGAGCAAGAGTTGCTGCATTAGCCGTAGGGACTTATGAAGTCACTTTACCTTCCGGATTAATTCTTGTTTTGAACAATTGTTATTATGTTCCGGATTTAAGCAGAAATATTATTTCAATTTCTTGTTTGGATAATGAAGGTTTTAAGTTTCTTATTGAGAATAAGAAATTTTCTATTTATTTAAATGATGTGCTTTATGGTATTGCTAATTCATTTAATGGCCTTTATATCTTGGATGTCAAGAATGAAAATAATGTCTATCATGTAAATAAGAAATCTAAGCCTAATGATGTAAATCATACTTTTTGTGGCATTGCCGTCTTGGTCATATTAATGAGAAGCGTATCTCAAAACTCCATGGGGACGGACTTTTGGGTTCATGTGACTTAGAGTCATATGATACTTGTGAGTCGTGTCTTCTTGGAAAAATGACTAAGACACCTTTTACCAAGCTAGGTGAAAGGGCAAGCGACTTATTGGGGTTGATACATTCCGATGTATGCGGACCATTAAGTAGCAATGCTAGGGGAGGATTTCAATACTTCATAACCTTCACTGATGATTATAGTAGATTTGGGTATGTTTACCTAATGAAACATAAAAGTGAAGCATTTGAGATATTTAGAATATTTCAAAATGAAGTAGAAAAACAACTTGGCAAAAGTATAAAGGCACTTCGATCAGATCGAGGTGGTGAATACTTGAGCCAAGAATTTGATGATCATCTAAAGAATTGTGGAATAGTTTCACAATTGACTCCGCCCGGAACACCACAATGGAATGGTGTGTCTGAGAGGAGGAAATCGGACTTTGTTAGACATGGTTCGATCAATGATGAGTCAAGTTGATCTTCCAATATCCTTTTGGGGTTACGCCCTAGAAACCGCTGCTTTCACACTAAATCAAGTTCCAACTAAATCGGTTCCAAAGACTCCATATGAGATGTGGAGTGGAAAGAAACCTAGTGTATCTTTCATGAGGATTTGGGGTTGCGAAGTTTATGTCAAGAGACTTATCTCTGAAAACTAGCACACAAATTGATAAATGTATTTTCGTGGGATATCCTAAGGAAACTAAAGGATATTACTTTTACAACCGAAAGGACAACAAAGTGTTTGTTGCCCGAACTGGTGTCTTTCTAGAGAAACAGTTTCTCTCCAAAGAAATCAGTGGGAGTAAAATAAATCTTGAAGAAATTCGAGACCCAGAAAATAACATTGAACCAATAGTGGAACAAGAACAAGAACCACAAGGAGTTGTGGAACCTGTTCAAAGTACACAAGCAACTCGCAGATCTAGTAGGTTACGATCCGAGCCCGAGAGATATGGATTTCTCGTAACGGATAGTAATGAGGTAGAAATCATTGAGAATGATGAACCGTCAACCTACCAAGAGGCGATGTCTTCTCCTGATTCGGACAAGTGGCTTGGAGCCATGGAATCCGAATTGCAATCCATGCAAGACAATCAAGTTTGGAATTTGATTGATGCGCCCGAAGGTGTAAAAACCATAGGATGCAAATGGGTCTTCAAGAAGAAGACTGACATGGATGGGAAGGTGCATACTTACAAAGCTAGGCTTGTAGCGAAGGGTTATAGGCAAGTTCATGGTATTGACTATGATGAGACCTTTTCACCCGTAGCAATGATCAAGTCTATAAGAATTTTGCTTGCCATTGCCGCATATCATGACTATGAAATATGGCAGATGGACGTCAAAACCGCTTTCCTGAATGGAAAACTCCAAGAGGATGTGTATATGACACAACCAGAAGGTTTTGAACAAGATTCTAAGGTATGCAATTGCAGAGATCCATCTATGGATTGAAGCAAGCTTCTAGGAGTTGGAATCTCCGTTTTGATGAATCGGTCAAAGAGTTTGGTTTCATCAAGAACGAAGATGAGCCTTGTGTATACAAGAAGATTAGTGGGAGCATAGTGCTATTCCTTGTTTTATACGTGGATGACATATTACTCATTGGAAACGACATTCCTACACTTCAGTCTGTGAAGACTTGGTTAGGAAAGTGCTTCGCAATGAAAGATATGGGTGAAGCCGCATATATTCTTGGCATTAAGATCTATAGAGATAGATCAAGGAGGCTACTTGGTTTAAGCCAAAGTACATACATTGACAAGGTCATTAGAAGATTCCGTATGGAAAATTCTAAGAGAGGCACCTTGCCCGTGTTACATGGAGTTTCTCTAAGCAAGACTCAATGTCCTAAGACAAAAGATGAGCGTGAGAAAATGAATGATGTTCCATATGCTTCGGAATTGGGTCCATCATGTATGCCATGATTTGTACTAGGCCGGATGTGTCTTATGCTTTGAGCATGACAAGTAGATACCAATCCGACCCTGGCGAAAATCACTGGATAGCTGTAAAAGCGATTCTTAAGTACTTGAGAAGGACTAAAGACTCGTTTTGGTCTATGGAGGAATGGAAGATGATCTCGTTGTAAATGCTTACACGGATGCAAGCTTCCAAACTGACAAAGATGATAGCCGATCGCAATCGGGTTTTGTGTTTATGTTAAATGGTGGAGCTGTAAGCTGGAAGAGTTCCAAGCAAAGTACAACCGCTGATTCTACAACAGAAGCTGAGTATATTGCTGCATCGGATGCTGCAAAGGAAGCTGTTTGGATTAAGAAGTTCATAACTGAACTTGAAGTGGTTCCTAGTATTGCTAATCCAATAGACCTTTATTGTGACAATAATGGTGCTATTGCTCAAGCAAAGGAACCAAGAGCACATCAGAAATCCAAACACATACTTAGGCGTTTTCATATCATTCGAGAGATCGTTGATAGGGGAGACGTAAATATATGCAGAGTACCTACTGATGACAATGTTGCGGACCCGCTAACAAAGGGACTTCCACAAGCTAAACATGATGGTCATGTTAGGTCCATGGGTATTAGATACATGGGAGATTGGGCCTAGGGCAAGTGGGAGATTGTTGGTAGTGGTGCCCTAGGCACGTTTAATAAACGTTGTAATTGTTATCATTTATTTCATATCAATAAAGAGATGTTTTGATTATTATTGTTGTTCATGTTTACTTATAATAATCTCCGTCCCTAGTACTTGTTAAGCACTAGCATAAAAGCTAAATGATCATGGGATGATCATGTTAGATTTATGGGTACTTGTTTGGAACAAGGTACTGGACATGACCCGCTGTATGAGATTTATGTCATGGTCTATGTCGTACATATATCTCATATTAGTTATTCATTTGAATCCTTAGACATGAAGTTATTATAGTCTTCCACTTGATGAACATTGTGTTTGACATATTCAAACGCTACCTTAACACGGTAGTTATAAAGGGTATGATTGGCATAATCGGATTCCCGTTGGGAAGAATAATAAGCTAAATGGATTTGTCCCTCCACGGAGAGATGTCAAGCTTGGGCCCCTCGAAGGAATGATGTTGTGAAATGTTCGGCCGGACTCAAATGAATTGATTGGATCAATGTCATTTGATTATCAACATATTCGGAATCGAGAAAGTATTGAACAAAACAAGTTGACTGTTTGACCATGACTTGTGTTCAATGACATCGTGGACAAAGGGTTGACATATTCTAAGAGGAATGCGAACTTGTATCTAGTTATACTATTTGGGTAGGTATGACGGTTTGCTAGAACCTAATCATATCTTATGGGATCATGTTTGAGCCCATTGCCAACTTAGTATAATCCTAGAGGGTCACACACAATAGAACGAATCTTTAAAAGGACTACATTGGAATTTTGGAAATTCTGGACATCCTGGGAAGTGGGCGACCGCACAGTATGGACTGGGCGGCCGCACAATTATCTTAGTTTTGTACCAGTTTTGCTTCAGATAGTTGTGCGACCGCACAGAGGGTTTTGGGCGGCCGCACAGTGCTGTCGGGTGGCAGATTCCTAATTTGATTAGGAAACGAATTTTGGACGGATTTTGACACAAGTTTCCTATTTGGAATAGGTCATACTTGTGTATAAAAGACCAAATTCGGCCAGCACTCAATGCCAATGATTTTGTGAGTCTCAAAGAGTTTGAGAGAGGGTTTATTTTGTTCTAAGACATTCTTGGTTGAAGAACAAAATAATACACAAAATAAATTCCATATAGTTCTTTTGATTGTGAAAAAGTGTTTCACAATTTGGTCTAGCAACCAAGATCAAAGAAGCTCCTTTGATATTCGTTCGAAGTGTGGATACCGCTAGAGGGTGAAAATCATCATCTTCAAGTTCGTGTTCAAGCTTTGTGATCGTGATCAAGTCTTCAAACCTCCACCAAAGACCAAGAGAATTTGATAGCCATCAAGGGTTAGTTTATCCTTTATTCTTATGTTGTATTTGATTTAATCGTATGAACGGATCCATGGCTTTGGGTTTCAAAATTTTAAATGCTAAATTCCGCTGCGCATGTTTGATCGAAACCCAACAGTGGTATCAGAGCCCCGTTCACGTTGATTATTTCAATACCTAGATCATGTTATGTGTATATAAATTGTTTATGTGCCTTGCATGATACGAATATTGGAATATGTGATATATATGTGTTATGTGATTTTATGTGGTTTATTGTTTTACAACTTTAATCGCACGATTCAATCGCAATAAATAAATTATGGTGGATTCAGAATTGTTGGTTATTAATTTTTGATTGGATCAAAGTTTTAATAATCGGGGAAAAACAATTTTGAGACAAAATTTTCGAACTTAAAATTCTGCACATTCTGATGAACTGGGCGACCGCACGGAAGATACTGGGCGGCCGCACGGTTTTTGGGCGACCGCACAGGTTTTGGGCGGCCGCACGCCAAGATCATAATGTCTGATTTTGCTCAAAAATCAGAATTTGGAATTTTCGAGAGGTTCAACAAAACCAGTAACAGAACCAATCCAGACCTGCTGATCTGGAATGGGTTTTGGTAGTTGGTTTGTGTGTGGATCTTGGGGTTTGATTTTCCTATTTGTTTTAGTCTTGTGATTCTAGATTGGTTCAAGGTTTGGATGGCTAATCTGCGTTCATCGAGATTGTGTTTCCCAAACTTGATCGCAATCAAAGTTTCAAAGATAAAACGAAGTTAGAATTATGAAGAGTTCATAATTGCTAAAATTGAGAAACAAAGTTCTTGATTCAATGATTGGAGATCCATGTGGAATTGTGAATGCAATTGGCCTACGTTCATCGAGACCATCTATTGCTTAGTTTCGGCCACATGGACTACTTTCTTGGTTTCTTGAATTAGTGCGGGATTGTGGTTGCCTAATGGCTTAGTTCGACCGCACTTCTTGTTGACTTGATTTGGAGATAATAACCAAAGTTGAAATAGTCTCATCCTCATAATTATAGAGAAACTAATGACACATAAATACCATGCTTAAATTAATGGAGATTAATTTAGTGGCTAAACTTGATGTGTAACATGTTTATATTATGTGCTCATAAATGTGTTATATGCTACATGTGATGAACCTTCAAAGAAAGTTTAAGTCTTTTATTGCCATGCTATGATTAAAACACTTGTTAGTACATGAGTGATTTTAATGTAGATTCGCCCTAGCGAGGTGCATTAAATTTATTTATGTATGAGCAAGATAGATAATGTGGGCACGCCCTAGCGGGACACATTAACTATGCGTTTAAAATGGTTAGACTTAATTGGGCGTCAAAACAGTTTTGGGCCTAGGCAAAGATGAGGTTTAACATGCTTTTTGAAATTGGATTTCTTAAAGAATCTCATAAAAGGAACTAAGAGTCATATGAGATATGATTGACAAGAGTTGTCTACCTAATTAATTTGATTTTGTGTAATCCGCCTTAGCGGACTTGAAATTAAATTAAAGTTGGATCTTAAGCCCAATTTAAATTATATTATACATTGGATGTATATGAAGGTTATATAATTTAGTGGGAGTATTTTGTTTGAAAAATACATTATTTATCTCTTTAATGAAAATCGGTACTTATTAAATTTTGGAAATTTTGCATATTTGTAGATAATGACTAATAACACTCAATCAATGTCGTTGCGATCGATCCTTGAGAAGGATAAGCTCGAAGAGAATGGTACTAACTTTATGGATTGGATCCGTAGCATAAGAATCGTTCTTAGGCAAGAAGATAAGTTGTACATTCTCGATGGGCCTCTCCCCGCTGAACCACCGCCTACTGCCCCTAGGGTAGAAAGAGACAATTACAAGAAACATCGTAATGATTCTAGAGATGTAAGTTGTCTCATGCTTGCTGCTATGTGTTCAAAACTCCAACAAAGTTTGGAACATTTGGAAGCCTATGAGATAGGCGTGGAGTTGAGAACCATGTTTCAAGAGCAAGCTAGGCAAGAGAGGTACAAGACCATTGTTGCATTCACTACTAGTAAAATGAATGAAGGGCAACAAGTGAGTCCTCACTTTCTTAAAATGAAAGGTTATGTAGAGCACCTTGAGAAACTTGGCTATCCAATCCCATTGGAGCTAGCCACGGATCTCATTCTTAATTCATTGCCTAAAAGTTATAATCAGTTTGTGATGAATTATAACATGCATGGAATGGATAAGAATCTCTCTGAGTTGCATGGGATGCTCAAAACTGCAGAGATGAAAATTGTGGAGAAAGGTTCTCCCGTGCTCTTGGTTCATGATGGGAAGAAGCTGGTGCCAAAGGAAAGGGTAAGGCAAAAGTTGTCAAACCCAAAATAAGCAAGGCAAAGGTTGCCAAGGCTTCTGAGGCAAAACCTGATTCACAAAAGGATGCAATCTGTTTCCATTGTCAAGAAATTGGTCATTGGAAACGTAATTGCAAGGCTTTCTTGGAAGAGCAAAAGAAGAAGAAGAGCAGCAAGGCTGCGTCGACTTCAGGTATCTATATGATAGATATTCTCCTTTCTACCACTGATTCTTGGGTATTGGATACCGGATGTGGTTCTCACATTTGTCTAAATGTGCAGGGACTAAAGAATAGGAGACTGCTTAAAGAAGGTGAAGTAGATCTACGTGTGGGAAATGGAGCAAGAGTTGCTGCATTAGCCGTAGGGACTTATGAAGTCACTTTACCTTCCGGATTAATTCTTGTTTTGAACAATTGTTATTATGTTCCGGATTTAAGCAGAAATATTATTTCAATTTCTTGTTTGGATAATGAAGGTTTTAAGTTTCTTATTGAGAATAAGAAATTTTCTATTTATTTAAATGATGTGCTTTATGGTATTGCTAATTCATTTAATGGCCTTTATATCTTGGATGTCAAGAATGAAAATAATGTCTATCATGTAAATAAGAAATCTAAACCTAATGATGTAAATCATACTTATTTGTGGCATTGCCGTCTTGGTCATATTAATGAGAAGCGTATCTCAAAACTCCATGGGGACGGACTTTTGGGTTCATGTGACTTAGAGTCATATGATACTTGTGAGTCGTGTCTTCTTGGAAAAATGACTAAGACACCTTTTACCAAGCTAGGTGAAAGGGCAAGCGACTTATTGGGGTTGATACATTCCGATGTATGCGGACCATTAAGTAGCAATGCTAGGGGAGGATTTCAATACTTCATAACCTTCACTGATGATTATAGTAGATTTGGGTATGTTTACCTAATGAAACATAAAAGTGAAGCATTTGAGATATTTAGAATATTTCAAAATGAAGTAGAAAAACAACTTGGCAAAAGTATAAAGGCACTTCGATCAGATCGAGGTGGTGAATACTTGAGCCAAGAATTTGATGATCATCTAAAGAATTGTGGAATAGTTTCACAATTGACTCCGCCGGAACACCACAATGGAATGGTGTGTCTGAGAGGAGAAATCGGACTTTGTTAGACATGGTTCGATCAATGATGAGTCAAGTTGATCTTCCAATATCCTTTTGGGGTTACGCCCTAGAAACCGCTGCTTTCACATTAAATCAAGTTCCAACTAAATCGGTTCCAAAGACTCCATATGAGATGTGGAGTGGAAAGAAACCTAGTTATCTTTCATGAGGATTTGGGGTTGCGAAGTTTATGTCAAGAGACTTATCTCTGACAAACTAGCACACAAATCTGATAAATGTATTTTCGTGGGATATCCTAAGGAAACTAAAGGATATTACTTTTACAACCGAAGGACAACAAAGTGTTTGTTGCCCGAACTGGTGTCTTTCTAGAGAAAGAGTTTCTCTCCAAAGAAATCAGTGGGAGTAAAATAAATCTTGAAGAAATTCGAGACCCAGAAAATAACATTGAACCAATAGTGGAACAAGAACAAGAACCACAAGGAGTTGTGGAACCTGTTCAAAGTACACAAGCAACTCGCAGATCTAGTAGGTTACGATCCGAGCCCGAGAGATATGGATTTCTCGTAACGGATAGTAATGAGGTAGAAATCATTGAGAATGATGAACCGTCAACCTACCAAGAGGCGATGTCTTCTCCTGATTCGGACAAGTGGCTTGGAGCCATGGAATCCGAATTGCAATCCATGCAAGACAATCAAGTTTGGAATTTGATTGATGCGCCCGAAGGTGTAAAAACCATAGGATGCAAATGGGTCTTCAAGAAGAAGACTGACATGGATGGAAAGGTGCATACTTACAAAGCTAGGCTTGTAGCGAAGGGTTATAGGCAAGTTCATGGTATTGACTATGATGAGACCTTTTCACCCGTAGCAATGATCAAGTCTATAAGAATTTTGCTTGCCATTGCCGCATATCATGACTATGAAATATGGCAGATGGACGTCAAAACCGCTTTCCTGAATGGAAAACTCCAAGAGGATGTGTATATGACACAACCAGAAGGTTTTGAACAAGATTCTAAGGTATGCAAATTGCAGAGATCCATCTATGGATTGAAGCAAGCTTCTAGGAGTTGGAATCTCCGTTTTGATGAATCGGTCAAAGAGTTTGGTTTCATCAAGAACGAAGATGAGCCTTGTGTATACAAGAAGATTAGTGGGAGCATAGTGCTATTCCTTGTTTTATACGTGGATGACATATTACTCATTGGAAACGACATTCCTACACTTCAGTCTGTGAAGACTTGGTTAGGAAAGTGCTTCGCAATGAAAGATATCGGTGAAGCCGCATATATTCTTGGCATTAAAATCTATAGAGATAGATCAAGGAGGCTACTTGGTTTAAGCAAAAGTACATACATTGATAAGGTCATTAGAAGATTCCGTATGGAAAATTCTAAGAGAGGCACCTTGCCCGTGTTACATGGAGTTTCTCTAAGCAAGACTCAATGTCCTAAGACAAAAGATGAGCGTGAGAAAATGAATGATGTTCCATATGCTTCGGAAATTGGGTCCATCATGTATGCCATGATTTGTACTAGGCTGGATGTGTCTTATGCTTTGAGCATGACAAGTAGATACCAAACCGACCCTGGCGAAAATCACTGGATAGCTGTAAAAGCGATTCTTAAGTACTTAAGAAGGACTAAAGACTCGTTTTTGGTCTATGGAGGAATGGAAGATGATCTCGTTGTAAATGCTTACACGGATGCATGCTTCCAAACTGACAAAGATGATAGCCGATCGCAATCGGGTTTTGTGTTTATGTTAAATGGTGGAGCTGTAAGCTGGAAGAGTTCCAAGCAAACTACAACCGCTGATTCTACAACAGAAGCTGAGTATATTGCTGCATCGGATGCTGCAAAGGAAGCTGTTTGGATTAAGAAGTTCATAACTGAACTTGAAGTGGTTCCTAGTATTGCTAATCCAATAGACCTTTATTGTGACAATAATGGTGCTATTGCTCAAGCAAAGGAACCAAGAGCACATCAGAAATCCAAACACATACTTAGGCGTTTTCATATCATTCGAGAGATCGTTGATAGGGGAGACGTAAATATATGCAGAGTACCTACTGATGACAATGTTGCGGACCCGCTAACAAAGGGACTTCCACAAGCTAAACATGATGGTCATGTTAGGTCCATGGGTATTAGATACATGGGAGATTGGGCCTAGGGCAAGTGGGAGATTGTTGGTAGTGGTGCCCTAGGCACGTTTAATAAACGTTGTAATTGTTATCATTTATTTCATATCAATAAAGAGATGTTTTGATTATTATTGTTGTTCATGTTTACTTATAATAATCTCCGTCCCTAGTACTTGTTAAGCACTAGCATAAAAGCTAAATGATCATGGGATGATCATGTTAGATTTATGGGTACTTGTTTGGAACAAGGTACTGGACATGACCCGCTGTATGAGATTTATGTCATGGTCTATGTCGTACATATATCTCATATTAGTTATGTCATTTGAATCCTTAGACATGAAGTTATTATAGTCTTCCACTTGATGAACATTGTGTTTGACATATTCAAACGCTACCTTAACACGGTAGTTATAAAGGGTATGATTGGCATAATCGGATTCCCGTTGGGAAGAATAATAAGCTAAATGGATTTGTCCCTCCACGGAGAGATGTCAAGCTTGGGCCCCTCGAAGGAATGATGTTGGTGAAATGTTCGGCCGGACTCAAATGAATTGATTGGATCAATGTCATTTGATTATCAACATATTCGGAATCGAGAAAGTATTGAACAAAACAAGTTGACTCTTTGACCATGACTTATGTTCAATGACATCGTGGACAAAGGGATTATGACATATTCTAAGAGGAATGCGAACTTGTATCTAGTTATACTATTTGGGTAGGTATGACGGTTTGCTAGAACCTAATCATATCTTATGGGATCATGTTTGAGCCCATTGCCAACTTAGTATAATCCTAGAGGGTCACACACAATAGAACGAATCTTTAAAAGGACTACATTGGAATTTTGGAAATTCTGGACATCCTGGGAAGTGGGCGACCGCACAGTATGGACTGGGCGGCCGCACAATTATCTTAGTTTTGTACCAGTTTTGCTTCAGATAGTTGTGCGACCGCACAGAGGGTTTTGGGCGGCCGCACAGTGCTGTCGGGTGGCAGATTCCTAATTTGATTAGGAAACGAATTTTGGACGGATTTTGACACAAGTTTCCTATTAGGAATAGGTCATACTTGTGTATAAAAGACCAAATTCGGCCAGCACTCAATGCCAATGATTTTGTGAGTCTCAAAGAGTTTGAGAGAGGGTTTATTTTGTTCTAAGACATTCTTGGTTGAAGAACAAAATAATACACAAAATAAATTCCATATAGTTCTTTTGATTGTGAAAAAGTGTTTCACAATTTGGTCTAGCAACCAAGATCAAAGAAGCTCCTTTGATATTCGTTCGAAGTGTGGATACCGCTAGAGGGTGAAAATCATCATCTTCAAAGGTTCGTGTTCAAGATTTATGATCATGATCAAGTCTTCAAACCTCCACCAAAGACCAAGAGAATTTGATAGCCATCAAGGGTTAGTTTACTCCTTTATTCTTATGTTGTATTTGATTTAATCGTATGAACGGATCCATGGCTTTGGGTTTCAAAATTTTAAATGCTAAATTCCGCTGCGCATGTTTGATCGAAACCCAACAGTGGTATCAGAGCCCCGTTCACGTTGATTATTTCAATACCTAGATCATGTTATGTGTATATAAATTGTTTATGTGCCCTGCATGATACGAATATTGGAATATGCGATATATATGTGTTATGTGATTTTATGTGGTTTATTGTTTTACAACTTTAATCGCACGATTCAATCGCAATAAATAAATTATGGTGGATTCAGAATTGTTGGTTATTAATTTTTGATTGGATCAAAGTTTTAATAATCGGGGAAAAACAATTTGAGACAAAATTTTCGAACTTAAAATTCTGCACATTCTGATTGAACTGGGCGACCGCACGGAAGATACTGGGCGGCCGCACGGTTTTTGGGCGACCGCACAGGTAATTTGGGCGGCCGCACGCCAAGATCATAATGTCTGATTTTGCTCAAAAATCAGAATTTGGAATTTTCGAGAGGTTCAACAGAACCAATAACAGAACCAATCCAGACCTGCTGATCTGGAATGGGTTTTGGATAGTTGGTTTGTGTGTGGATCTTGGGGTTTGATTTTCCTATTTGTTTTAGTCTTGTGATTCCTAGATTGGTTCAAGGTTTGGATGGCTAATCTGCGTTCATCGAGATTGTGTTTCCCAAACTTGATCGCAATCAAAGTTTCAAAGATAAAACGAAGTTATAATTATGAAGAGTTCATAATTGCTAAAATTGAGAAACAAAGTTCTTGATTCAATGATTGGAGATCCATGTGGAATTGTGAATGCAATTGGCCTACGTTCATCGAGACCATCTATTGCTTAGTTTCGGCCACATGGACTACTTTCTTGGTCTCTTGAATTAGTGCGGGATTGTGGTTGCCTAATGGCTTAGTTCGACCGCACTTCTTGTTGACTTGATTTGGAGATAATGACCAAAGTTGAAATAGTCTCATCCTCATAATTATAGAGAAACTAATGACACATAAATACCATGCTTAAATTAATGGAGATTAATTTAGTGGCTAAACTTGATGTGTAACATGTTTATATTATGTGCTCATAAATGTGTTATATGCACATGTGATGAACCTTCAAAGAAAGTTTTAAGTCTTTTATTGCCATGCTATGATTAAAACACTTGTTAGTACATGAGTGATTTTAATGTAGATTCGCCCTAGCGAGGTGCATTAAATTTATTTATGTATGAGCAAGATAGATAATGTGGGCACGCCCTAGCGGGACACATTAACTATGCGTTTAAAATGGTTAGACTTAATTGGGCGTCAAAACAGTTTTGGGCCTAGGCAAAGATGAGGTTTAACATGCTTTTT
Source organism: Campanula takesimana (assembly GCA_026119855.1). Lineage (NCBI taxonomy): Eukaryota > Viridiplantae > Streptophyta > Magnoliopsida > Asterales > Campanulaceae > Campanula > Campanula takesimana. The sequence goes on along the minus strand of JAOWBW010003612.1, from coordinate 5,303 downwards.
GAAATTGGATTTCTTAAAGAATCTCATAAAAGGAACTAAGAGTCATATGAGATGTGATTGACAAGAGTTGTCTACCTAATTAATTTGATTTTGTGTAATCCGCCTTAGCGGACTTGAAATTAAATTAAAGTTGGATCTTAGCCCAATTAAATTATATTATACATTGGATGTATATGAAGGTTATATAATTTAGAAAGAGTATTTTGTTTGAAAAATACATTATTTATCTCTTTAATGAAAATCGGTACTTATTAAATTTTGGAAATTTTGCATATTTGTAGATAATGACTAATAACACTCAATCAATGTCATTGCGATCGATCCTTGAGAAGGATAAGCTCGAAGAGAATGGTATGAACTTTATGGATTGGATCCGTAGCATAAGAATCGTTCTTAGGCAAGAAGATAAGTTGTACATTCTCGATGGGCCTCTCCCCGCTGAACCACCGCCTACTGCCCCTAGGGTAGAAAGAGACAATTACAAGAAACATCGTAATGATTCTAGAGATGTAAGTTGTCTCATGCTTGCTGCTATGTGTTCAAAACTCCAACAAAGTTTGGAACATTTGGAAGCCTATGAGATAGGCGTGGAGTTGAGAACCATGTTTCAAGAGCAAGCTAGGCAAGAGAGGTACAAGACCATTGTTGCATTCACTACTAGTAAAATGAATGAAGGGCAACAAGTGAGTCCTCACTTTCTTAAAATGAAAGGTTATGTAGAGCACCTTGAGAAACTTGGCTATCCAATCCCATTGGAGCTAGCCACGGATCTCATTCTTAATTCATTGCCTAAAAGTTAAATCAGTTTGTGATGAATTATAACATGCATGGAATGGATAAGAATCTCTCTGAGTTGCATGGGACGCTCAAAACTGCAGAGATGAAAATTGTGGAGAAAGGTTCTCCCGTGCTCTTGGTTCATGATGGGAAGAAGGCTGGTGCCAAAGGAAAGGGTAAGGCAAAAGTTGTCAAACCCAAAATAAGCAAGGCAAAGGTTGCCAAGGCTTCTGAGGCAAAACCTGATTCACAAAAGGATGCAATCTGTTTCCATTGTCAAGAAATTGGTCATAGAACGAATCTTTAAAAGGACTACATTGGAATTTTGGAAATTCTGGACATCCTGGGAAGTGGGCGACCGCACAGTATGGACTGGGCGGCCCACAATTATCTTAGTTTTGTACCAGTTTTGCTTCAGATAGTTGTGCGACCGCACAGAGGGTTTTGGGCGGCCGCACAGTGCTGTCGGGTGGCAGATTCCTAATTTGATTAGGAAACGAATTTTGGACGGATTTTGACACAAGTTTCCTATTAGGAATAGGTCATACTTGTGTTAAAAGACCAAATTCGGCCAGCACTCAATGCCAATGATTTTGTGAGTCTCAAAGAGTTTGAGAGAAGGTTTATTTTGTTCTAAGACATTCTTGGTTGAAGAACAAAATAATACACAAAATAAATTCCATATAGTTCTTTTGATTGTGAAAAAGTGTTTCACAATTTGGTCTAGCAACCAAGATCAAAGAAGCTCCTTTGATATTCGTTCGAAGTGTGGATACCGCTAGAGGGTGAAAATCATCATCTTCAAGGTTCGTGTTCAAGCTTTATGATCGTGATCAAGTCTTCAAACCTCCACCAAAGGACCAAGAGAATTTGATAGCCATCAAGGGTTAGTTTACTCCTTATTCTTATGTTGTATTTGATTTAATCGTATGAACGGATCCATGGCTTTGGGTTTCAAAATTTTAAATGCTAAATTCTGCTGCGCATGTTTGATCGAAACCAACAGTGGCTAGGGTTTAGAGAATGTGTTTACCTAGGTTTAAGGCTAGGGTTTGGAGACCGAAAGCATTTGAAGGTTTGTCTTGGTTTAGACCGAGCAAGTTTGAGGTCTAAGAGTGTTGCGGTTTGGGGCAAATAAGCTTGATACCTCGTGGCTGGATAGGCTCGATAGATTAGACCTAGGCTAGAGTGCTAGGTTTAGCTAGGGTACGACTCAGACATGTGTTTAGGAGACCGGGGCCTAATGGAATGGTAGGCGTGAGATCTAGGAGATCGAAGGCTAGGCAGGGTAGCGTTGGGACATAAGGCTTTCAAGCGGGTAAGTCTTTTGTCCTAGAGAAACCGCGTATGGGTTAGGACCAAGCAGGCTTGAGGTCGGCCAAGGAGCAGCGGATTGGGATTGAGATGACCTAGTACCTAATACGCATGTCGGGCTTGGATCCTAGAGTGTTTGAAAGTTTAGGCTAGGTGCGAACCATAGGTGCGGGAAATGGTTGGATATATGACCATGTTGGCGTTTTAGGTAAAGGGATTGAGTGTCCAAGACTTTGCTTGAGTACAATAGGTACCTAAGTTGGATTGGGTATGCTTAGGTCCTAAGTTTGTCTCAGAGGTCATTGCGCGTGACCAATCTCGTTCGGCGATTGCGAAGGTGGGTTTGGTATGGGACCAAAGGTGTTAAGCGTACGATTTTTGACTGGATGGGTTTTGATATCTTTATGGCATGTCACGGCACGCGGGAGATCCTATGCGTTCGAGCATGTTTGAGGTTTGGACTTGTGGGGAAGAAAGGTTTGAGATCCATGGAGTTCAAGGGTGGACCTTGTAGGTGGCGAGGTTTGGACTCGGCTCGGATTAAGTAGGTTAGAGACCTAAGGGGTTGAAGTTCAGACTAGGAAATCTTTTAAAGCTAAGGAGTGACACTAGGTTAAGAGTGGCAGGGCTAGGTTTGGGTATGACGGTAGGCGTAGATGGCATTGTTTTGGTTGGACCGAGCAGGCTTGGGAACTAAAGAGTTCTAAGGGTCTACATCTAAGGTTATAGACCTAGAGGGTAGACATTTTTGTGATCTAAAGGGTTTAGGAGTTGAGACCTAAAGTGTGGATCGGATATGCTAGAGACCTACAAGGTAGGCGCTTGGTAGACTTGAATGGACTTGGGATCTAAGGGATCGTTCAATAGGTTAGACTGGGTAGACCTAAGAGGTTAGACCTAAGAGAATAAGGGAGACATAGTCTGGACAAGGCAAGGATGAATATATATTGGTAGGTTTGGGATCTAAGAGATCAGGTAGGCTCGAGACCAGTAGGTTCGGGACCTAATTGGTCATTCTAAGGATTTGGATTCGGTAGACTGGTTTAAGGCTTGAGGTTTTGGATAAGACTGGTTTGAAGCTTTAGGAGTCCCGCTACTAACTTGTGGAGGGTCGAGCTAAGGGGTTATGGTGTAACCTATGTAAGACTGACCGGGTAGGTGCGGGACCTAAGTTTTGAATCAAGTCAGATTGGGACGTAGAGAGTTGAGGGGTTAGGCCTAGGATTCCCTAAAGTGTAGGAGATAGGGTAAAGGACCGAGTCAACTCAAGAATCACGGAGATGGGTCTCAGATGGATCGAGGATGTTTTTACAATTTTGTGGAGACCGAGAGTGCGTGTTTATAAACAAAGTGTCAGGGAAGAGAAAACTTTATGAAAGTGCTATGATCTTATACAGATGCCTTATAATTAATTATGATTCTAATCAATCCAAATAGGTCGTCGCTTGCCGAGTTTGACGATGAGGGGTGCCCTTCTTCTAAGTGTATCCTTGTTGACGCCTCGGTGTTTTCCGAGAAAAACACATAGTCGACCCATTCTGTTGGGGAAGCCCCAGTTCGATAAGGTGTAGACCGGGGTATCCTACCTCCTTTAAGACGCGCCCTTTTCTGCCTAGACCGCCGTTTCGGGTTTTCAATCTAGCGGGCATCTCCTTTGCGTCATCTCTTTTTTTTTTTTTTTTTTTTTTTTTGAAAATCATTCAGTCGACTCAAAAAAGGAAAAATAAATGTTTAAACATGCGGGGGCATTTTGGGTGATAGTGAGAGGGAGAGAGAGATAGTACTCGCACTTTGACTCTTTGGACAATTGAGTGTATATAAAAGGAAGGAAGCCCCTGCTTGACAGAAAGTAGTGTTTAGCTCTTTCCTAGATTGTAGAACAGAGAAGACTTGTCGAGACATTTGAAAATTGTTTTATTCAAGATTCTCATTTGATTGCTCGAGAATGGACCTCGTTGATTAGTTAATGAGTTATGGTAATTGGTAAACAAGTAGCCTTAAATTAATAAATGTTTTGATCAATTGTGAGTGAAGAAGTCAGGAGTAGAAATATGGGGGAAGAGAGAAGAGAAAGAAAATTGGCTCGAGGTGGGTGTGTATATTTTGGACCGAACCGGGAGGTTGCCTACGTTCTCCACAAGGTGAGGTGAGGACTCAGGTCCACGTAGTTCGGGGATAACCGCTTGACGATGGTGTCGGTTTCAGTGGGTATGTGTGGGGAGAAAGAAAAGAAAGAAAGTTGGCCCAAGGTAGGTTATGTTGGCTTTGAGTGGTTGCTCTGTTGACGATGAAACTTGGGTTTTGAGTTTAGGGGTGTGAGGTTCGTTTGAGGTGAGTTGTTCTTTGTAACTCATTGCGGTGGATTACTCCTTTGTAGTTATTGCAGTGGATTGCTCCATCGTAGTAGTTGTCATGGGTTGCTGCCATTTATCTTCTTTGTAAGGAAAGAAAGGAAAATAGAACATTTGAGGTGAAAAGAAAATGGGACTTTTACTTTTCCATGGTGATAGCCCCTTCTATTTTTCTTTTTCTTTTTTATTTTATCTCTTTGTGCACACCCTTTTTTTTTTTTTTTTGCCTAGGCCGCCCTTTCGGGTTTTCAACCTAGCGGGCTTCTTTTTGTGCAATGCTCTAACTTTTGCCTTAGGTCGCCCTTTTGGGTTTCAACCTAGCGAGCCATATATATATTTTTTTTTATTATTTGTACATGAAACATTGGGCAAGACAAGCCCGTAGTTTGCTTTCGCCTCTCTCGATTGCGAGGTAGCTTCCTTATAGTTCGAGCGGCCTTTTTGCTGGCGGCAGGCATCCTAGCCCCTTGATTTTCACCAGTAGAGCTTCCATGGATTATCACTTGCACCAATTAATGGCATGAATGACTTCGTGCACTTGTCTTACATTTGCGATGGAATACGGACAGCCCCAGTGTAACGGCATGTAGTACTCATGAAGGGAACAAACCAACCCTTTAAATTGTGGCAGCATGGATGTCTATTTGATGATGAGCAACCGCAGTCCATTCTTTGTCACGAACTTATAAAAAGGGGTCTAACGGTGGATGAGAGGCGTATGAGGATTGTGTATGGGAGAAGGTGTATATAGAGAGTGTACATAAAGTGTGTACAAGGGGTGAGTGTATAGAGAGAGTGTATGGGGGTAGAATGTAGAGAGAAGAGAAAAGTGATTCGTTCATCCCAATTGATCGAAGCATT
>JAOWBW010003611.1:0-22149 GCA_026119855.1 Campanula takesimana | reverse complement strand
TTAATAATGAATTATTATAGTTAAAAATTATACAATTATAATGATTTAAGATTAACTAATACTATTAAAAAGCTAAATATTGTTTAAAATGCGTTTTACAAACGCTCAGGAAATACTTGTTTCTAAAAAACGTGGTGGCATTTTTGGACATACAATACTCATACAAAACTTTATATTTCCTACGTATGATCTACTCCCTCTATTCCAAAATAAAAATCAACATTTCTCTTGATGAAGAGAAAATATTGATATTTACCGTGGAGTGTTGGAAGAATTGTAAAATTTAGAATATGAAAGGAAAAGGGATGTACATTTTTTACATCACTAGCTTCTCTTCAATCCAAGACGTTAAGGATAGACATGTTGATTTCAGAAAAATATATGTCATAACACTTGCATCAGTTTTAAATTCTTTTAACATGTTATTTAATTGCATATTTAAATTGATTAAACATATTAAATTATATTACTTGATTAGGATCACAATTTTAATAAGTGAACAAACATAATATAGATAAGTAGGTTGTTTGAAACTCAGCATTAGTAATAACAAGAGCCCGACAATGGCAATTTTAATGGGAACATATACCCTCATAATACTCAACTTATAATAGAACATTTTCAGTAATTGTAGGATATATGAGAAAATTAAAATTGTAATACACTTGGGCTTTATTATATGATAGCATATCACAAATTTTATCAAGTAACTACGTCTATCACTTTAGCAACACCTCAGAATATAGGGGCAACACTCACTCTTAGGTTTTAATAGTTCTTGCGTAGAAGCCTCCGGACTTGCAAACAATTTTCTGAAATCACTAGTTTTCACAAGTGCTGCCTGGATTGTTGTGGCATCACTAGTCGCCAAAGTGTTGCGTTTATAAAACTCGGTAACTGTAAGAACAATAACATCACCATAAAAACAAACATTATCACCGCCGACTTAACAAATTTTGCCATGATCTTAATGGTGCTATGAGAGAAAGGGAGGATTTCTAGAGTTCAAATAAACGTGATTCAATGAAAATGAGATGCCTTGAACATTTATAGAATTGACAAAAGAAAGGATGTTTGATTAGCTATCTAAAGGTATATTTGTGTGGGCTAAAAATCGAGTAAACTGCTTTTCTGCCCCTCGTACTATAGCCCCAACATCAATTTGACACTCGTACTATTGAAACACTAAATGTATGATGCGTACTATTGTTTTATATACAAAATTAACCAATTTACTATTCAGTTGTTAAATTTTTTTAACGAACATTATTTTTTTAACGGACATTAATTCATTTTAACAAAGATTAATAACTTAACGGATCTGTGTTACTCCGCCACTATCTTCCCCACCACCGTTAACACCATACACGATACCACCACCACTCCACCTAATCACCGCCGCCGCCGCCGCCATCTAGACCATCACCATCATTGCCACCTACGACCCCTTCATAAATCTATCAGAAACCCAACCAAATCGATCAAACTCATCAAATGAAAATTCCCCAAATCTCTGAATTTGAAAAAGAAAATGCATAAAAACGACCCTCTCTCATATTCAGTAGATTATTCGAAAATTCATGAAATTCAAACAAAAACTGAAAATTCCATTTGAAATCCAAACCCAAATTCAGGCATGAAATTAAAAAAAAAAAAAAAAAAAAAAAAAATTCAGTTTGAAATCAACGCATTTGCATCAAAAACTAAAATCAAATCACAAAATTTCTCAAATCCTAAACCCAGATTCGGGCATAATCCGCATAAACAATAAACCCTAAACTCAGATTCGGGCTTAATTTGCAAGAAGATGAAATTGCAGCTGGATTCAGGCGATGATATGGCACGGTTCTAGAGAGCCAATTTTGGTGCGGTTGGCTGTGCCCGTTGGGTGGTGACGCCGGCGGTGTCAAAATGAAGTGGTGGACGGGCAGCTTGTTGGAAGGGTTATGGGCGGCCATGGGGAAGAGGTTCTGAATGGAGTGGTGTCGCCGGGAAAGAGAGGCGAAGGGTGGGAAGGGAGGTGATGGATGTGGGTGTGAGAAAGGAGATGAAGGGGTCGTGGGTGGTCAAGGGCTCACGGCGCCTAAGGAGAGGTGGTCACGGCGCCGGGGAAAGAAGTAGACGGTGGAGGGAAGAGTGGGGTGGCGGCGATGGAGGGAAGAGTAGGGGGCGGCGGCTGCTTCTCTGGTTTGTTGAGAGAGAAAGTTGAGATGAATTGATATTAGGGTTACAGAAAATGGGGATTGTAATTGTGAGATTTAGGGCTAGTAATTTAATAATTCGCACTTGCGCCCCCTTACATTTTTTAAATAAGAAATATGTGGTACCAACTAAGCATTTGTAAAGTTTAATTCTAATTCTCATTAAATTATTAACATCTGTTAAAATAAATTAATGCTCGTTAGAAAAAATAACGTGTGTTAGAAAAAGTTAACGACTGAATAGAATTTTGGTTAATTTTGCTATAAAACTATAGTACGCATCATCCATTTGTTGTTTCTGCAGTACGGGTGTCAAATTGATGTTGAAGCCATAGTACGAGGGCAGAAAAGCAGTTTACTCGCTAAAAATCCATTAGGGGTTTGTCAAGGTTTTATATTACAGTAATGCCTTTCTATATTTTGAAATGTAAGATTAATAAATATGTACATAATATCTACATATTATACTAATTATTTACACAATATAATCACAATTCAATTAACATATTATATTTAAGGCGGTACTCTCTTAACTCTCTACTATCTAATAGCGCATATTCCATTTTCAAATTAATCAATATTACGAATGAGTATGATAAAAAAAATGTCTGGATTTTTTGTAAATTAAGGATATCATTTAGATTTCATCATGGTAGCATTTGTTGTAGATTAAAGAAATCTTGTGGATTTGATCATGGTAGTATTATTGTTGAAATTAAGGAAATCTTTTGGATTTCGTCATCCTAAGTGGACACCCCAATCTTGCACCCCCGATGAACCCTTTTAATAGGTCTATTCCCTAAAAATAACCTAAAACCTCACATTCAGGTACTCGGCGGTGATATTGTCTTATCGGTGCATTGGGAAAATAAGTCCAGGTTCATAGTCACGGCGAACAATCAAGTGACATTTATTAGAAAAACAAATGGCCTTTGACCTTAGAACATTCCATTTTGTGCATCTAAAATCATATTTTCTTATGTCTTACTCATTAATAAATTTTAGACGTACCATTACTAACAAAAAATTATACCGATAAACTTTTGAGTTTGGCCCGCAGGCAACTGGTGCACTAAATTGCGTTATAATAGTAACAGTTACAATACTAATTAACTATTACTTATAATAGTAACAGTTTGTATAATAGTTATTATTATAGTCAACTTATACTTATAATAGTAATAATGTTTATAATAATCAACTATTATAGTTAATTATTATAGTTAACTATTATATTTCACCATAAATAGTTAACTATATATTTTAACAATTATATGTAACTATTAATATTAATTATTATAGTAATCTATTATAGTTAAAATTATACAATTATAATGATTTAAGATAAACTAATACTATTAAAAAGCTAAAATATTGGGTAAATTGCGTTTTACATGACGCTCAGGAAATACTTGTTTCTAAAAAATGTGGTGGCATTTTTGGACATACAATACTCATACAAAACTTTATATTTCCTACGTATGATCTCCCTCTATTCCAAAATAAAAATCAACATTTTTCTTGATGAAGAGAAAATATTGATATTTACCGTGGAGCGTTGGGAGTAATTGCAAAATTTAGAATATGAAATGAAATGGGATGTACATTTTTTACATCACTAGCTTCTCTTCAATCCAAGACGTTAAGGATAGACATGTTGATTTCAGAAAAATATATGTCATAACACTTGAATCAGTTTTAAATTCTTTTAACATGTTATTTAATTGCATATTTAAATTGATTAAACATATTAAATTATATTACTTGATTAGGATCACAATTTTATAAGTGAAACAAACATAATATAGATAAGTAGGTTGTTGAAACTCAGCATTAGTAAAAACAAAAGCCCGACAATGGAAATTTTAATGGGAACATATACCCTCATAATACTCAACTTATAATAGAACATTTTCAGTAATTGTAGGATATATGAGAGAAAGGGAGGATTTCTTGAGTTCAAATAAACGTGATTCAATAAAAATGAGATGCCTTGAACATTTATAGAATTGACAAAAGAAAGGATGTTTGATTAGCTATATCTAAAGGTATATTTGTGTGGGCTAAAATCCATTGGGGGTTTGTCAAGGTTTTATATTACAGTAATGCCTTTCTTTATTTTGAAATGTAAGATTAATAAATATGTACATAAAATCTACATATTATACTAATTATTTACACAATATAATCACAATTCAATTTAACATATTATATTTAAGGCGGTACTCTCTTAACTCTCTACTATGTAATAGCGCATATTCCATTTTCAAATTAATCAATATTACGAATGAGTATGATAAAAAAAATGTCTGGATTTTTTGTAAATTAAGGATATATTTTAGATTTCATCATGGTAGCATTGTTGTAGATTAGAGAAATCTTGTGGATTTGATCATGGTAGTATTATTGTTGAAATTAAGGAAATCTTTTGGATTTCGTCATCCTAAGTGGACACCCCAATCTCACACCCTCGATGACCCTTTTCATAGGTCTATTCCCAAAAAAAACCTAAAACCCCACATTCAGGCACTCGGCGGTGTTAATTGTCTTATCGGTGCATTGGGAAAAATGAGTCCCAGGTTCATAGTCACGGCAAACAATCAAGGGACATTTATTAGAAAAACAAATGGCCTTATACCTTAGAACATTCCATTTTGTGCATCTAAAATCATATTTTCTTATGTCTTACTCATTAATAAATTTTAGATGTACCATTACTAACAAAAAATTATACCGATAAACTTTTGTGTTTGGCCCGCAGGCAACTGGTGCACTAAATTGCGTTATAATAGTAACAATTACTATAATAGTTAACTATTACTTATAATAGTAACAGTTAGTATAATAGTTATTATTAAAGTCAACTTACACTTATAATAGTAATAATGACTATAATAATCACTATTATAATTAACTATTATAGTTACTATGGTAGTTAATTATTATAGTTAACTATTATATTTCACCATAAATAGTTAACTATATATTTTAACAATTATATGTAACTATTAATAATTAATTATTATAGTAATCTATTATAGTTAAAAATTATACAATTATAATGATTTAAGATTAACTAATACTATTAAAAAGCTAAAATATTGGGTAAAATGCGTTTTACAAGACGCTCAGGAAATACTTGTTTCTAAAGAACGTGGTGGCATTTTTGGACATACAATACTCATACAAAACTTTATATTTCCTACGTATGATCTACTCCCTCTATTCCAAAATAAAAATCAACATTTCTCTTGATGAAGAGAAAATATTGATATTTACCGTGGAGCGTTGGGAGTAATTGCAAAATTTAGAATATGAAAGGAAAGGGATGTACATTTTTTACATCACTAGCTTCTCTTCAATCCAAGACGTTAAGGATAGACATGTTGATTTCAGAAAAATATATGTCATAACACTTGCATCAGTTTTAAATTCTTTTAACATGTTATTTAATTGCATATTTAAATTGATTAAACATATTAAATTATATTACTTGATTAGGATCACAATTTTAATAAGTGAAACAACATAATATAGATAAGTAGGTTGTTGAAACTCAGCATTAGTAAAAACAAGAGCCCGACAATGCAATTTTAATGGGAACATATACCCTCATAATACTCAACTTATAATAGAACATTTTCAGTAATTGTAGGATTGTGAGAGAAAGGGAGGATTTCTTGAGTTCAAATAAACGTGATTCAATGAAAATGAGATGCCTTGAACATTTATAGAATTGACAAAAGAAAGGATGTTGATTAGCTATATCTAAAGGTATATTTGTGTGGGCTAAAAATCCATTGGGGGTTTGTCAAGGTTTTATATTACAGTAATGCCTTTCTTTATTTTGATATGTAAGATTAATAAATATGTACATAAAATCTACATATTATACTAATTATTTACACAATATAATCACAATTCAATTTAACATATTATATTTAAGGCGGTACTCTCTTAACTCTCTACTATGTAATAGCGCATATTCCATTTTCAAATTAATCAATATTACGAATGAGTATGATAAAAAAAATGTCTGGATTTTTTGTAAATTAAGGATATCTTTTAGATTTCATCATGGTAGCATTGTTGTAGATTAGAGAAATCTTGTGGATTTGATCATGGTAGTATTATTGTTGAAATTAAGGAAATCTTTTGGATTTCGTCATCCTAAGTGGACACCCCAATCTCACACCCTCGATGAACCCTTTTAATAGGTCTATTCCCAAAAAAATAACCTAAAACCCCACATTCAGGCACTCGGCGGTGTTAATTGTCTTATCGGTGCATTGGGAAAAATGAGTCCAGGTTCATAGTCACGGCAAACAATCAAGGGACATTTATTAGAAAAACAAATGGCCTTATACCTTAGAACATTCCATTTTGTGCATCTAAAATCATATTTTCTTATGTCTTACTCATTAATAAATTTTAGATGTACCATTACTAACAAAAAATTATACCGATAAACTTTTGTGTTTGGCCCGCAGGCAACTGGTGCACTAAATTGCGTTATATAGTAACAATTACTATAATAGTTAACTATTACTTATAATAGTAACATTAGTATAATAGTTATTATTAAAGTCAACTTACACTTATAATAGTAATAATGACTATAATAATCAACTATTATAATTAACTATTATAGTTACTATGGTAGTTAATTATTATAGTTAACTATTATATTTCACCATAAATAGTTAACTATATATTTTAACAATTATATGTAACTTTTAATAATTAATTATTATAGTAATCTATTATAGTTAAAAATTATACAATTATAATGATTTAAGATTAACTAATACTATTAAAAAGCTAAAATATTGGGTAAAATGCGTTTTACAAGACGCTCAGGAAATACTTGTTTCTAAAAAACGTGGTGGCATTTTTGGACATACAATACTCATACAAAACTTTATATTTCCTACGTATGATCTACTCCTCTATTCCAAAATAAAATCAACATTTTTTCTTGATGAAGAGAAAATATTGATATTTACCTGTGAGCGTTGGGAGTACTTGCAAAATTTAGAATATGAAAGGAAAAGGGATGTACATTTTTTACATCACTAGCTTCTCTTCAATCCAAGACGTTAAGGATAGACATGTTGATTTCAGAAAAATATATGTCATAACACTTGCATCAGTTTTAAATTCTTTTAACATGTTATTTAATTGCATTTTAAATTGATTAAACATATTAATTTATATTACTTGATTAGGATCACAATTTTAATAAGTGAAACAAACATAATATAGATAAGTAGGTTGTTGAAACTCAGCATTAGTAATAACAAGAGCCCGACAATGGCAATTTTAATGGAACATATACCCTCATAATACTCAACTTATAATAGAACATTTTCAGTAATTGTAGGATATATGAGAAATTAAATTGTAATACACTTGGGCTTTATTATATGATAGCATATCACAAATTTTATCAAGTAACTACGTCTATCACTTTAGCAACACCTCAGAATATAGGGGCAACACTCACTCTTAGGTTTTAATAGTTCTTGCGTAGAAGCCACCGGACTTGCCAACAATTTTCTGAAATCACTAGTTTTCACAAGTGCTGCCTGGATTGTTGTGGCATCACTAGTCCCCAAAGGTGTTGCGTCTATAAAACTCGGTAACTGTAAGAACAATAACATCACCATAAAAACAAACATTATCACCGCCGACTTAACAAATTTTGCCATGATCTTAATGGTGCTAAGAGAGAAAGGGAGGATTTCTAGAGTTCAAATAAACGTGATTCAATGAAAATGAGATGCCTTGAACATTTATAGAATTGACAAAAGAAAGGATGTTTGATTAGCTATATCTAAAGGTATATTTGTGTGGGCTAAAAATCCATTGGGGGTTTGTCAAGGTTTTATATTACAGTAATGCCTTTCTATATTTTGAAATGTAAGATTAATAAATATGTACATAAAATCTACATATTATACTAATTATTTACACAATATAATCACAATTCAATTTAACATATTATATTTAAGGCGGTACTCTCTTAACTCTCTACTATCTAATAGCGCATATTCCATTTTCAAATTAATCAATATTACGAATGAGTATGATAAAAAAATGTCTGGATATTTTGTAAATTAAGGATATCTTTTAGATTTCATCATGGTAGCATTGTTGTAGATTAGAGAAATCTTGTGGATTTGATCATGGTATATTATTGTTGAAATTAAGGAAATCTTTTGGATTTCGTCATCCTAAGTGGACACCCCAATCTCGCACCCTCGATGAACCCTTTTAATAGGTCTATTCCCAAAAATAACCTAAAACCCCACATTCAGGTACTCGGCGGTGTTAATTGTCTTATCGGTGCATTGGGAAAAATGAGTCCAGGTTCATAGTCACGGCGAACAATCAAGGGACATTTATTAGAAAACAAATGGCCTTTGACCTTAGAACATTCCATTTTGTGCATCTAAAATCATATTTTCTTATGACTTGCTCATTAATAAATTTTAGATGTACCATTACTAACAAAAAATTATACCGATAAACTTTTGTGTTTGGCCCGCAGGCAACTGGTGCACTAAATTGCGTTATAATAGTAACAGTTACTATAATAGTTAACTATTACTTATAATAGTAACAGTTAGTATAATAGTTATTATTATAGTCAACTTATACTTATAATAGTAATAATGACTATAATAATCAACTATTATAATTAACTATTATAGTTACTATGGTAGTTAATTATTATAGTTAACTATTATATTTCACCATAAATAGTTAACTATATATTTTAACAATTATATGTAACTATTATATTAATTAATTATAGTAATCTATTATAGTTAAAATTATACAATTATAATGATTTAAGATTAACTAATACTATTAAAAACTAAAATATTGGGTAAAATGCGTTTTACAAGACGCTCAGGAAATACTTGTTCTAAAAATGTGGTGGCATTTTTGGACATACAATACTCATACAAACTTTATATTTCCTACGTATGATCTACTCCCTCTATTCCAAAATAAAAATCAACATTTCTCTTGATGAAGAGAAAATATTGATATTTACCGTGGAGCGTTGGGAGTAATTGCAAAATTTAGAATATGAAAGGAAAAGGGATGTACATTTTTACATCACTAGCTTCTCTTCAATCCAAGACGTTAAGGATAGACATGTTGATTTCAGAAAAATATATGTCATAACACTTGCATCAGTTTTAAATTCTTTTAACATGTTATTTAATTGCATATTTAAATTGATTAAACATATTAAATTATATTACTTGATTAGGATCACAATTTTAATAAGTGAAACAAACATAATATAGATAAGTAGGTTGTTGAAACTCAGCATTAGTAATAACAAGAGCCCGACAATGGCAATTTTAATGGGAACATATACCCTCATAATACTCAACTTATAATAGAACATTTTCAGTAATTGTAGGATATATGAGAAAATTAAAATTGTAATACACTTGGGCTTTATTATATGATAGCATATCACAAATTTTATCAAGTAACTACGTCTATCACTTTAGCAACACCTCAGAATATAGGGGCAACACTCACTCTTAGGTTTTAATAGTTCTTGCGTAGAAGCCACCGGACTTGCCAACAATTTTCTGAAATCACTAGTTTTCACAAGTGCTGCCTGGATTGTTGTGGCATCACTAGTCCCCAAAGGTGTTGCGTCTATAAAACTCGGTAACTGTAAGAACAATAACATCACCATAAAAACAAACATTATCACCGCCGACTTAACAAATTTTGCCATGATCTTAATGGTGCTAAGAGAGAAAGGGACGTGATTCAATGAAAATGAGATGCCTTGAACATTTATAGAATTGACAAAAGAAAGGATGTTTGATTAGCTATATCTAAAGGTATATTTGTGTGGGCTAAAAATCCATTGGGGGTTTGTCAAGGTTTTATATTACAGTAATGCCTTTCTATATTTTGAAATGTAAGATTAATAAATATGTACATAAAATCTACATATTATACTAATTATTTACACAATATAATCACAATTCAATTTAACATATTATATTTAAGGCGGACTCTCTTAACTCTCTACTATCTAATAGCGCATATTCCATTTTCAAATTAATCAATATTACGAATGAGTATGATAAAAAAAATGTCTGGATTTTTTGTAAATTAGGATATCTTTTAGATTTCATCATGGTAGCATTGTTGTAGATTAGAGAAATCTTGTGGATTTGATCATGGTAGTATTATTGTTGAAATTAAGGAAATCTTTTGGATTTCGTCATCCTAAGTGGACACCCCAATCTAGCACCCTCGATGAACCCTTTAATAGGTCTATTCCCAAAAAATAACCTAAAACCCACATTCAGGTACTCGGCGGTGTTAATTGTCTTATCGGTGCATTGGGAAAAATGAGTCTAGGTTCATAGTCACGGCGAACAATCAAGGGACATTTATTAGAAAAACAAATGGCCTTTGACCTTAGAACATTCCATTTTGTGCATCTAAAATCATATTTTCTTATGTCTTACTCATTAATAAATTTTAGATGTACCATTACTAACAAAAAATTATACCGATAAACTTTTGTGTTTGGCCCGCAGGCAACTGGTGCACTAAATTGCGTTATAATAGTAACAATTACAATAATAGTTAACTATTACTTATAATAGTAATAGTTAGTATAATAGTTATTATTATAGTCAACTTATACTTATAATAGTAATAATGACTATAATAATCAACTATTATAATTAACTATTATAGTTACTATGGTAGTTAATTATTATAGTTAACTATTATATTTCACCATAAATAGTTAACTATATATTTTAACAATTATATGTAACTATTAATAATTAATTATTATAGTAATCTATTATAGTTAAAAATTATACAATTATAATGATTTAAGATTAACTAATACTATTAAAAAGCTAAAATATTGGGTAAAATGTGTTTTACAAGACGCTCAGGAAATACTTGTTTCTAAAAAACGTGGTGGCATTTTTGGACATACAATACTCATACAAACTTTATATTTCCTACGTATGATCTACTCCCTCTATTCCAAAATAAAAATCAACATTTCTTTTGATGAAGAGAAAATATTGATATTTACGTGGAGATTGGGAGTATTGCAAAATTTAGAATTGAAAGGAAAAAGGATGTACATTTTTTACATCACTAGCTTCTCTCTTCAATCCAAGACGTTACGGATAGACATGTTTTATTTCAGAAAAATATATGTCATAACACTTTCATCATTTTAAATTCTTTTAAAACATGTTATTTTAATTGCATATTTAATATTGATTTAAACATATTAAATTTATACAATTATTAGTTGAATTAGGATCACAATTTTAATAAGTGTAGCACATACATTAATATAATATATATTAAGTGGTGATTGAAACATCTCATATAAATGTAATAACATGAGCCCTACAGTATGGCAATTTTAATAATGGGAACATATACCCTCATAATACTCAACTTATAATAGAACATTTTCAGTAATTGTAGGATATATGAGAAAATTAAAATTGTAATACACTTGGGCTTTATTATATGATAGCATATCACAATTTTATGAAGTAACTACGTCTATCACTTTAGCAACACCTCAGAATATAGGGGCAACACTCACTCTTAGGTTTTAATAGTTCTTGCGTAGAAGCCACCAGACTTGCCAACAATTTCTGAAATCACTAGTTTTCACAAGTGCTGCCTGGATTGTTGTGGCATCACTAGTCCCCAAAGGTGTTGCGTCTATAAAACTCGGTAACTGTAAGAACAATAACATCACCATAAAAACAAACATTATCACCGCCGACTTAACAAATTTTGCCATGATCTTAATGGTGCTAAGAGAGAAAGGGAGGATTTCTAGAGTTCAAATAAACGTGATTCAATGAAAATGAGATGCCTTGAACATTTATAGAATTGACAAAAGAAAGGATGTTTGATTAGCTATATCTAAAGGTATATTTGTGTGGGCTAAAAATCCATTGGGGTTTGTCAAGGTTTTATATTACAGTAATGCCTTTCTATATTTTGAAATGTAAGATTAATAAATATGTACATAAAATCTACATATTATACTAATTATTTACACAATATAATCACAATTCAATTTAACATATTATATTTAAGGCGGTACTCTCTTAACTCTCTACTATCTAATAGCGCATATTCCATTTTCAAATTAATCAATATTACGAATGAGTATGATAAAAAAATGTCTGGATTTTTTGTAAATTAAGGATATCTTTTAGATTTCATCATGGTAGCATTGTTGTAGATTAGAGAAATCTTGTGGATTTGATCATGGTAGTATTATTGTTGAAATTAAGGAAATCTTTTGGATTTCGTCATCCTAAGTGGACACCCCAATCTCGCACCCTCGATGAACCCTTTTAATAGGTCTATTCCAAAAAAATAACCTAAATCCCCACATTCAGGTACTCGGCGGTGTTAATTGTCTTATCGGTGCATTGGGAAAAATGAGTCCAGGTTCATAGTCACGGCGAACAATCAAGGGACATTTATTAGAAAAATAAATGGCCTTTGACCTTAGAACATTCCATTTTGTGCATCTAAAATCATATTTTCTTATGTCTTACTCATTAATAAATTTTAGATGTACCATTACTCACAAAAAATTATACCGATAAACTTTTGTGTTTGGCCTGCAGGCAACTGGTGCACTAAATTGCGTTATAATAGTAACAGTTACTATAATAGTTAACTATTACTTATAATAGTAACAGTTAGTATAATAGTTATTATTATAGTCAACTTATACTTATAATAGTAATAATGACTATAATAATAAACTATTATAATTAACTATAGTTACTATGGTAGTTAATTATTATAGTTAACTATTATATTTCACCATAAATAGTTAACTAAATATTTAACAATTATATGTAACTATTAATAATTAATTATTATAGTAATCTATTATAGTTAAAAATTATACAATTATAATGATTTAAAATTAACTAATACTATTAAAAAGCTAAAATATTGGGTAAAATGCGTTTTACAAGACGCTCAGGAAATACTTGTTTCTAAAAAACCTGGTGGCATTTTTGGACATACAATACTCATACAAAACTTTATATTTCCTACGTATGATCTACTCCCTCTATTCCAAAATAAAAATCAACATTTCTCTTGATGAAGAGAAAATATTGATATTTACCGTGGAGCGTTGGGAGTAATTGCAAAATTTAGAATATGAAAGGAAAAGGGATGTACATTTTTTACATCACTAGCTTCTCTTCAATCCAAGACGTTAAGGATAGACATGTTGATTTCAGAAAAATATATGTCATAACACTTGCATCAGTTTTAAATTCTTTTAACATGTTATTTAATTGCATATTTAAATTGATTAAACATATTAAATTATATTACTTGATTAGGATCACAATTTTAATAAGTGAAACAAATATAGATAAGTAGATTGTTGAAACTCAGCATTAGTAATAACAAGAGCCCGGCAATGGCAATTTTAATGGGAACATATACCCTCATAATACTCAACTTATAATAGAACATTTTCAATAATTATAGGATATATGAGAAAATTAAAATTGTAATACACTTGGGCTTTATTATATGATAGCATATCACAAATTTTATCAAGTAACTACGTCTATCACTTTAGCAACACCACAGAATATAGGGGCAACACTCACTCTTAGGTTTTAATAGTTCTTGCATAGAAGCCACCGGACTTGCCAACAATTTTCTGAAATCACTAGTTTTCACAAGTGCTGCCTGGATTGTTGTGGCATCACTAGTCCCCAAAGGTGTTGCGTCTATAAAACTCGGTAACTGTAAGAACAATAATATCACCATAAAAACAAACATTATCACCGCCGACTTAACAAATTTTGCCATGATCTTAATGGTGCTAAGAGAGAAAGGGAGGATTTCTAGAGTTCAAATAAACGTGATTCAATGAAAATGAGATGCCTTGAACATTTATAGAATTGACAAAATAAAGGATGTTTGATTAGCTATATCTAAAGGTATATTTGTGGGCTAAAAATCCATTGGGGGTTTGTCAAGGTTTTTATTACAGTAATACCTTTCTATATTTTGAAATGTAAGATTAATAAATATGTACATAAAATCTACATATTATACTAATTATTTACACAATATAATCACAATTCAATTTAACATATTATATTTAAGGCGGTACTCTCTTAACTCTTTACTATCTAATAGCGCATATTCCATTTTCAAATTAATCAATATTACGAATGAGTATGATAAAAAAATGTCTGGATTTTTTTGTAAATTAAGGATATCTTTTAGATTTCATCATGGTATCATTGTTGTAAATTAGGGAAATCTTGTGGATTTGATCATGTTAGTATTAGTGTTCAAATTAAGGAAATCTTTTGGATTTCGTCATCCTATGTGGACACCCCAATCTCGCACCCTCGATGACCCTTTTAATAGGTCTATTCCCAAAAAATGACCTAAAACCCCACATTCAGGTACTCGGCGGTGTTCATTGTCTTATCGGGGCATTGGGAAAAATGAGTCCAGGTTGATAGTCACGGCGAACAATCAAGGGACATTTATTAGAAAAACAAATGGCCTTTGACATTAGAACATTCCAGCTAGTTTTAATGAAAAATCTCTCAATGCTATTTATGAGTGGGTCGATATGCATGTTTTTAAATTCATTCAAAATACTTCCACTGCTAAAGAAGGTAGGGATGTTTTACAAAGATTTTGTGAAGGTGATAGTAGTGTTCGTGAAACCAAGTTTCGAAGGCTCACTAGCAAATTTGAAAGACTAAGGATGGGTGAAAATGAAGATATCACTTCATATTTTGAAAAATTAATGGATATTGCTAATGAGTGTCAAGTTTTTGGTGAACCTTTTACAAACAAAAAACTCATTTCAAAAGCTATTAGAACCCTTCCTGAACGTTTTAACATAAAAGTTTCATCAATTGAAGAGGCTCACAACCTTGCCATTATGGATTTAAACTCTTTAATGAGCATTTTGCAAAATTTTGAGTTAATTCTTGCTGATCAAACTGAGGCTACTAAATGGAAAACCATTGCTTTAAAAATTAAGTCCTCATATGTGGCTAAAGATGAGAGAAGAGGTCTTTGAGGAATTAGATGAAACTGCTAGTGTTGCTTTACTTACAAAAAAATATAATTCTATGCTTAGAAAGTTTAACAAAGAACAAGTGCAGGTTAAAGCAAAGGAGAAGCAAACTAAGGTGGTTAATTCAATGCCGAAGAGGGTCGCCTCTGATCCATCTAGCTCAGATCTGAAGTACATCGAATCAATTCAATGTCATGCTTGATCGGGTTATGGTCACTATGCAAATGAATGTGCAAACGTTCTAGGGAAGATAGGAAAGAACATGTGGTGTCTCTCAGTGAGAATGAAGATGAGGGACTGGACCAAGAAGATAAATTAGACCATTCAGCTATGTTGGTCACCACTTGTGACCTGGATACTGAAGATGTTATCACTAATGTTGCCCGAAAGGGGATGAGATAACACTTGACAGGTATAACAATTCTGTTGTTTATAATACTGTATGTTTTATATGTTTCACTAATCTTGATTTAAGAAACATACAAGAAGAGGAGGTTAGCAAGGATGAGCTCATTGAAGGCTTAAAGAATCTCTACGAGGAACTACTTGAAGAATGGAAAAAAGAGAACAAGTTGGTGATGTTCCTTACCAAAGAGAATCAGGAGGTGAAGGAGAATCAGGAGGTGAAGGCTTGTTTGACTGTCTTGAAGTCCAACTCACCAAGAAGGACACCGAGTCGGATAAAGTCAAGCCGAAACTAGCTCTTGCCGAGATCACCTTGAAAAAACTCAACACGGATCATCCAAACAGGATGAAATACTCAACCTGAGTAACCCCTCAAAGCAGATATTGGTTTTCAAGATTCTTTAAATCAAATTTTTTTGGTCATTGTCTATTGAGGAAAATAACACTTGTTTTGTAAAAGAACGTGGAAGTGATGGAAAGTTTTCTTCAAGTGAACCTTCTGACAAAGAGAAAGTGTGTCAATATTGTCACACTGCTGGAGATTCTAAAACAAGTGTCATACTTTTTTGAAAAAACAATCCCGTATTACAGTGTTGCCCAAAGTGTTGCCTAACACTTCAGATAGCACTGGTTGTCAGAATGACAAAAACAAAGCTAATAAAACTTGGAAACCTAAAGGTAATCTGAGATGTCATGTAGTCTATACTGCTTTAAAGTCTAATGTTGAGGGTTCATGGTATTTTGATATTGGTTGTTCATATCACATGACGGGAACAAAAATGTTTTTAAAAGAATACGAATCCATTCAAGGAGGTACTGTTACTTATGGTGGTGGAGGAAAGAGTAAAATGTCTTACATGTAGATGGTCTTGTAGCTAATTTAATTAGTATTAGCCAAATTTGTGATGACAATCTTGAGGTGAAATTCAATAAAAATACTTGTGAGGTTTTTGATAATGCTAACAGTTGTGTGATGATAGGGACTAGATCTAATGCCAATTGTTATCTAGTTGAAGAAAAACATGTATGCCATTCGGCCCAAATTGATGTTACCACTTTATGGCATCAAAAGTTGGGACATATTCATTTTCCCTCATGGAGAAAATTGATAAGTTAGATGCTGTTAAGGGGGTTCCTAGGTTGGAATCTAAGAATAAAATCGTATGTGAGGATTGTCTTAAAGGTAAGCAAAATCGTGTTTCCCATAATTCTGTCCAACACAATGAACAACACTCTGGAACAACACATTGTTTTCAACTCTTACATATGGATTTAATGGGACCTATAGAGGTAGATAGTTTGGGCGTAAGAAATACTCTTTTGTACTTGTTGATGATTTCTCAAGATTCACATGGATTTATTTTTGAAAGAAAAATCAGAAACTTTTGAAAAGTTTAAAATCTTACACTCAAAAATCAAAAACAGGTTTGTGCCTCGATTTTTTGTATAAGATCCGATCATGGAAGAGAGTTTGACAATGTTTTCTTCTCTACATTTTGTGAGAAAAAAGGATTACACCATGAATTTCTGCACCAAAAACACCTTAACAAAACGGGGTGGCTGAAAGAAAAAATCGGACTTTACTTGAAATGGCCCGTGTTATGTTATTTTCTAAAAGAATTTCAAAAAGATTTTGGGCTGAGGCACTAAATACGGCTTGTCACACTGCAAATCGAGTTTTTCTAATACCCGGTACAACTATGACACCCTATGAAATTTTGAATAATAAAACCAAAAGTTCATTACTTTCATGTTTTTGGGTGTGTGTGTTATATCTTAAATGACCGGGACCACTTAGAAAAATTTGACTCTAAGAGTGATAAGGCAATTTTTCTTGGATATGCTAAAAATAGTCGTGCCTTTAGAGTTTATAATCTAAGGTTAAAAACTATCTAAGAATCTGTGAATATTGTATTTGATGATTTGTCTAGTGTTGCAGGTGAAGCCACTGTGGAAACTCCTTTAATTCTATAAGAGGAGTTTGAAGAGAATAAAGGTGAAAGTACTGTCCTAGATGTTAATCAAAGTGTTGCCACTGTAACGGCAACACCTCAGATAGCATCTGATTTGTTGGATTTCGTAGTAACATGCGCAGCGGAAAATAGCATTTAAAATTTTATGAAACCCAAAGCTCATAGATCCATTCATATGATTAAATCAAATACAACAATATGAATACTAGAAAAACTAACCCTTGATGACTTTGAATTTAGTCTTTGATCTTGGTGGAGAAATTGAAGCTTTAATCACGAACAAGTAAGAACACGAACTTTGAAGATGATAAGCTTCACCCTCTAGCGGTATCCACACAACGAACGAATATCAAGAACACTTGATCTTGGTTGCTAGACCAAAATTGTGAAACACGTTTTCACAATCAATATGAACTATATGGAATTTTATTTGTGTATTATTTTGTTCTTCAATCTAGGATGTCTTAGAACAAAATAAACCTCTCTCAAACTCTTTGAGATTTTCACAAAATCACTAGCATTGATTCTGGCTGAATTTTGTTGTTTATATACAAGTTAGACCTATTCCAAATAGGAAACTTGTGTCTAAACCCGTCCAAAATTCTAGTCCAAATCAAATTAGAAAACCAGTCCCGACATGGTGTGCAGCCGCCCCAAAACCACCTGTGCGGCCGCACATCTATCTGGAAGGTTTCTGGTACTTTTTTAGCCAAGCTGTGCGGCCGCCCAAACCCTTTTGTGCGGTCGCACACCTGCCCCAAATTTCCCTAATTTCCAAATTCCTCCAAATCCCTTCGACTCAATATTCCAATATAGTCCTTATTTAAGATTCGTTCTATTGTGTGTGACCCTCTAGGATTACACTAAGTTGGCAATGGGTTCAAACATGAAACCATAAGATATGATTATGTTCTAGCAAACCGTCATACCTACCCAAATAGTATAACTAGATACAAGTTCGCATTCCTTTAGAACATGTCACAATCCCTTTGTCCACGATGTCATTGAACACGAGTCATGGTCAACAAGTCAACTTGTTTTGTTCAATACTTTCTCAATTCCGAATATGTTGATAATACAAATGACATTGATCTAATCAATTCATTTGAGTCCGGCCGAACATTTTTATCAACATCATTCCTACGAGAGGCCTAAGATTGACATCTCTCCGAAGAGGGACAAATCCATTTAGCTTATTACTCTTCCTTACGTGAATCTGATTATGCCAATCATACCCTTTATAACTACTCGGTTAAAGGTAGCGTTTGAATATGTCAAACATAATGTTCATCAAGTGGAAGACTATAATAACTTCATGTCTAAGGATTCAAATGACATAACTAATATGAGATATATGTACGACATAGACCATGACATAAATCTCATACAGCGGGTCATGTCCACTACCTTGTTCCAAACAAGTACCTATAAATCTAACATGATCATCCCATGATCATTTAGCCTTTATACTAGTGCTTAACAAGTACTAGGGACGGAGATTATTATAAGTAAACATGAACAACAATAATAATCAAAACATCTCTTTATTGATATGAAATAAATGATAACAATTACAACGTTTATTAAACGTGCCTAGGGCACCACTACCAACAATCTCCCACTTGCCCTAGGCCCAATCTCCCATGTATCTAATACCCATGGACCTAACATGACCTTCATGTTTAGCTTGTGGAAGTCCCTTTGTTAGCGGGTTCGCAACATTGTCATCAGTAGGTACTCTGCATATATTTACTTCTCCCCTATCAACGATTTCTCGAATGATATGAAAACGCCTAAGTATGTGTTTGGATTTCTGATGTGCTCTTGGTTCCTTTGCTTGAGCAATAGCACCATTATTATCGCAATAAAGGTCTATTGGATTAGCAATGCAAGGAACCACTTCAAGTTCAGTGATGAACTTCTTAATCCAAACAGCTTCCTTTGCAGCATCTGATGCAGCAATATACTCAGCTTCCGTTGTAGAATCAGCGGTTGTACTTTACTTGGAACTCTTCCAGCTTACAGCTCCACCATTTAACATAAACACAAAACCCGATTGCGATCGACTATCATCTTTGTCGGTTTGGAAGCTTGCATCCGTGTAAGCATTTACTACGAGATCATCTTCCATTCATCCATAGACCAAAAATGAATCTTTAGTTCTTCTCAAGTACTTAAGAATCGCTTTTAGAGCCATCCAGTTATTTCACCGGGGTCGGATTGGTATCTACTTGTCATGCTTAAAGCATAAGATACATCCGGCCTAGTACAAATCATGGCGTACATGATGGACCCAATTACCGAAGCATATGGAACATCATTCATTTTCTCACGCTCATCTTTTGTCTTAGGACATTGAGTCTTGCTTAGAGAAACTTCATGTAACACTGGTAAGGTTCCTCTTTTAGAATTTTCCATACGGAATCTTCTAATGACCTTGTCAATGTATGTACTTTGGCTTAAACCAAGTAGCCTCCTTGATCTATCTCTATAGATCTTAATGCCAAGTATATATGCGGCTTCACCCATATCTTTCATTGCGAAGCATTTTCCTAACCAAGTCTTCACGGACTGAAGTGTAAGAATATCATTTCCAATGAGTAATATGTCATCCACGTATAAAATAAGGAATAGCACTATGCTCCCACTAATCTTCTTGTATACACAAGGTTCATCTTCATTCTTGATAAAACCAAACTCTTTGACCGATTCATCAAAACGGAGATTCCAACTCCTTGAAGCTTGCTTCAATCCATAGATAGATCTCTGCAATTTGCATACCTTAGAATTCTGTTCAAAACCTTGCGGTTGTGTCATATACACATCCTCTTGTAGTTTTCCATTTAGGAAAGCGGTTTTGACATCCATTTGCTATATTTCATAGTCATGATATGCGGCAATAGCAAGCAGAAGTCTTATAGACTTGATCATTGCTACGGGTGAAAAGGTTTCATCATAGTCAATACCATGAACTTGCCTATAACCTTTCGCTACAAGCCTAGCTTTGTAAGTATGCACCTTCCCATACATGTCAGTCTTCTTCTTGAAGACCCATTTGCATCCTATGGTTTTTACACCTTCGGGCACATCAATCAAGTTCCAAAATTGATGTTTGCATGGATTGCAATTCAGATTCCATGGCTCCAAGCCACTTATCCGAATCAGGAGAGGACATCGCCTCTTGGTAGGTTTTCGGTTCATCAATCTCAATGATTTCCACCTCATTACTATCCGTTACGAGAAATCCATATCTCTCGGGCTCAGATCGTAACCTACTAGATCTGCGAGTTGCTTGTGTATTTTGAACAGGTTCCACAACTCCTTGTGGTTCTTGTTCTTGTTCCCTATTGGTTCAATGTCATTTTCTGGGTCTCGAATCTCTTCAAGATTTATTTTACTCCCACTGATTTCTTTGGAGAGAAACTCTTTCTCTAGAAAAACACCAGTTCGGGAAACAAAAACTTTGTTGTCCTCACGGTTGTAAAAGTAATATCATCTAGTTTCCTTTGGATATCCCACGAAAATACATTTGTCAGATTTATGTGCAAGTTTGTCAGACACAAGTCTTTTGACAAAGGCTTCGCAACCCCAAATCTTCATGAAAGATAAACAAGTTTTCTTTCCGCTCCACATCTCATATGGAGTCTTTTGAACCGAGTTAGTTGGAACACGATTTAGTGTGAATGCAGCGGTTTCTAGAGCGTAACCCCAAACGATATTGGAAGATCAGCTTGACTCATCATTGATCGCACCATGTCTAACAAAGTCCGATTTCTCCTCTCGAACACACCATTCCATTGTGGTGTTCCGGGTGGAGTCAATTGTGAAACTATTCCACAATTCTTTAGATGATCATCAAATTCATGACTCAAGTATTCTCCACATCGATCTGATCGAAGTGCCTTAATACTTTTGCCAAGTTGTTTTTCTACTTCATTTTGAAATATTCTAAATATCTCAAATGCTTCACTTTTATGTTTCATTAGGTAAACATACCCAAATCTACTATAATCATCAGTGAAGGTTATGAAGTATTGAAATCCTCCCCTAGCATTGCTACTTAATGGTCCGCATACATCGGAATGTATCAACCCCAATAAGTCGCTTGCCCTTTCACCTAACTTTGTGAAAGGTGTCTTAGTCATTTTTCCAAGAAGACACGACTCATAAGTATCATATGACTCAAAGTCACATGAACCCAAAGTCCGTCCCCATGGAGTTTTGAGATACGCTTCTCATTAATATGACCAAGACGGCAATGCCACAAATAAGTATGATTTACATCATTAGGTTTAGATTTCTTATTTATATGATAGACATTGTCATTATTTTCATTCTTGACATTGAAGACTAAAGGCCATTAAATGAATTAGCAATACCATAAAATCATTTAAATAAATAGAAAATTCTTATTCTCAATAAA
>JAOWBW010003610.1:0-22245 GCA_026119855.1 Campanula takesimana | reverse complement strand
CGATTTGATATGCGGTGCGTTCCGCGGTTCATCCGGAGTCAAAAGTTATGACGGTTTCGGCGCACTCGCTGAAAATTACTCCAAAAACTTCAACGCCTTAGTGTCCACATCAATTAGTAATTAAAAACCATCAAACATACTTTATTTATAGAATCCTTATTTTTATTTTTATTTTATTTTTGCAAAATATGTGGCTCGATTTTCTTCACCGAGATATACTGCTACATCACATTTCTTATCTTTAGCCCATATCTTAAAATTCAACTAACTGAATGATTATAATTTCTAATATATTAATTTAAGATATCCATTATCTTTAGCCTACTAAAATTAAGTAATCATGTTTTCGTAATTTAAGATCAGAAAATATTTGATTTAAAAAAAAAACATCAGTTAAAAAAACTAAATCATTTCCTGAAATAAGTATTATATACATTTGCCTAAGAATAATGCCACGTGGATTTCCACGTCATAATTCCACGTGGCTTAATGAGAAGGCTTGGAATGTTTTTGCTTTTATATATTATATAGATGTGTGTAGATTTTACCATTACTTATAACTTTAATTTTTTTTCACTAAATAACAAAAATACAAATTCTCATATAAAATGGAATATGCATGCAAAGTGACAACATCTACGTCAAAATTAAAGATAACGACTTTTGTCCGTCTCGCTCCGACGTTCGATTTGATATGCGGTGCGTTCCGCGGTTCATCCGGAGTCAAAAGTTATGACGGTTTCGGCGCACTCTCTGAAATTACTCCAAAAACTTCAACGCCTTAGTGTCCGCATCAATTAGTAATTTAAACCATCAAACATACTTTATTTATAGAATCCTTTATTTTTATTTTTATTTTTGCAAAATATGTGGCTCGATTTTCTTCACCGAGATATACTAGCTACATCACATTTCTTATCTTTAGCTCATATCTTAAAATTAACTAACTGAATGATTATAATTTCTAATATATTAATTTAAGATATCCAGTATCTTTAGCCTACTAAAATTAAGTAATCATGTTTTCGTAATGGTTAAGACAAAATATTTGATTTAAAAAAAAAAAATCATTTTTAAAAAACTAAATCATTCCTGAAATAAGTATTATATACATTGCCTATAGAATAATGCCACGTGGATTTCCACGTCATAATTCCACGTGGCTTAATGAGAAGGCTTGAAATGTTTTTGCTTTTATATATTATATAGAAGTGTAGATTTTTACCATTAATTATTAACTTTAATTTTTTTTTCACTAAATAACAAAAAATACAAATTCTCATATAAAATGAATATGCATGCAAAGTGACAACATCTACGTCCAAATTAAAGATAACGACTTTATTCCGTCTCGCTCGACGTTCGATTTTGATATGCGGTGCGTTCCGCGGGTTCATCCGGAGTCAAAAGTTATGACGGTTTCGACGCAACTCCTGAAATTACTCCAAAAACTTCAACGCCTTAGTGTCCGCATCAATTAGTAATTTAACCATCAAACAATACTTTAATTTATCAGAATCCTTTATTTTTATTTGCAAAATATGTGGCTCGATTTTCTTCACCGAGATATACTGCTACATCACATTTCTTATCTTTAGCCCATATCTTAAAATTCAACTAACTGAATGATTATAATTTCTAATATATTTAATTTAAGATATCCATTATCTTTAGCCTACTAAAATAAGTAATCATGTTTTCGTAATTTAAGACAGAAAATATTTGATTTTTAAAAAAAAAATCAGTTTTAAAAAAACTAATCATTTCCTGAAATAAGTATTATTATACATTTGCCTATAGAATAATGCCACGTGGATTTCCACGTCATAATTCCACGGGCTTAATGAGAAGGCTTGCAATGTTTTTGCTTTATATATTATATATAGATAGATGTGTAGATTTTTACCATTAATTATTAACTTTAATTTTTTTTCACTAAATAACAAAAAATACAAATCTCATATAAAAATGAATATGCATGCAAAGTTGACAACATCTACGTTCAATTAAAGATAACGACTTTTATCTCGTCTCGCTCCGACGTTCGATTTGATATGCGGTGCGTTCCGCGGTTCATCCGAAGTCAAAAGTTATGACGGTTTCGGCGCACTCGCTGAAATTACTCCAAAACTTCAACGCCTTAGTGTCCGCATCAATAGTAATTTAAACCATCAAACATACTTTATTTATAGAATCCTTTATTTTTATTTTTTTATTTTTGCAAAATATGTGGCTCGATTTTCTTCACCGAGATATACTGCTACATCACATTTCTTATCTTTAGCCATATCTTAAAATTCAACTAACTGAATGATTATAATTTCTAATATATTAATTTAAGATATCCATTATCTTTAGCCTACTAAAATTAAGTAATCATGTTTTCGTAATTTAAGATCAGAAAATATTTGATTTAAAAAAAAAAATCATTTTTAAAAAACTAAATCATTTCCTGAAATAAGTATTATATACATTTGCCTATAGAATAATGCCACGTGGATTTCCACGTCATAATTCCACGTGGCTTACTGAGAAGGCTTGAAATGTTTTTGCTTTATTATTATATAGATGTGTAGATAGATGTGTAGATTTTTACCATTAATTATTAACTTTAATTTTTTTTCACTAAATAACAAAAAATACAAATTCTCATATAAAAATGAATATGCATGCAAAGTGACAACATCTACGTCAAAATTAAAGATAACGACTTTTATCCGTCTCGCTCCGACGTTCGATTTGATATGCGGTGCTTTCCGCGGTTCATCCGAAGTCAAAAGTTATGACGGTTTCGGCGCACTCGCTGAAATTACTCCAAAAACTTCAACGCCTTAGTGTCCGCATCAATTAGTAATTTAAACCATCAAACATACTTTATTTATAGAATCCTTTATTTTTATTTTATTTTTTCAAAATATGTGGCTCGATTTTCTTCACCGAGATATACTGCTACATCACATTTCTTATCTTTAGCCATATCTTAAAATTCAACTAACTGAATGATTATAATTTCTAATATATTAATTTAAGATATCCATTATCTTTAGCCTACTAAAATTAAGTAATCATGTTTTCGTAATTTAAGATCAGAAAATATTTGATTTAAAAAAAAAATCATTTTAAAAAACTAAATCATTTCCTGAAATAAGTATTATATACATTTGCCTATAGAATAATGCCACGTGGATTTCCACGTCATAATTCCACGTGGCTTAATGAGAAGGCTTGAAATGTTTTTGCTTTTATATATTATATAGATGTGTAGATTTTTACCATTAATTATTAACTAATTTTTTTTTTTCACTAAATAACAAAAAATACAAATTCTCATATCAAAAATGAATATGCATGCAAAATTGACAACATCTACGTCCAAATTAAAGATAACGACTTTTATCCGTCTCGCTCCGACGTTCGATTTGATATGCGGTGCGTTCGCGGTTCATCCGAAGTCAAAAGTTATGACGGTTTCGGCGCACTCGCTGAAATTACTCCAAAAACTTCAACGCCTTAGTGTCCGCATCAATTAGTAATTTAAACCATCAAACATACTTTATTTATAGAATACTTTATTTTATTTTTATTTTTGCAAAATATGTGGCTCGATTTTCTTTACCGAGATATACTGCTACATCACATTTCTTATCTTTAGCCCATATCTTAAAATTCAACTAACTGAATGATTATAATTTCTAATAATTAATTTAAGATATCCATTATCTTTAGCCTACTAAAATTAAGTAATCATGTTTTCGTAATTTAAGATCAGAAAATTTGATTTAAAAAAAAAAATCATTTTAAAAACTAAATCATTTCCTGAAATAAGTATTATATACATTTGCCTATAGAATAATGCCACGTGGATTTCCACGTCATAATTCGACGTGGCTTACTGAGAAGGCTTGAAATGTTTTTGCTTTTATATATTATATAGATGTGTAGATAGATGTGTAGATTTTTACCATTAATTATTAACTTTAATTTTTTTTCACTAAATAACAAAAAATACAAATTCTCATATAAAAATGAATATGCATGCAAAGTGACAACATCTACGTCAAAATTAAAGATAACGACTTTTATCCGTCTCGCTCCGACGTTCGATTTGATATGCGGTGGTTCCGCGGTTCATCCGAAGTCAAAAGTTATGACGGTTTCGGCGCACTCTCTGAAATTACTCCAAAAACTTCAACGCCTTAGTGTCCGCATCAATTAGTAATTTAAACCATCAAACATACTTTATTTATAGAATCCTTTATTTTTATTTTTATTTTTGCAAAATATGTGGCTCGATTTTCTTCACCGAGATATACTGCTACATCACATTTCTTATCTTTAGCCCATATCTTAAAATTCAACTAACTGAATGATTATAATTTCTAATATATTATTTAAGATATCCATTATCTTTAGCCTACATGTTTTCGTAATTTAAGATCAGAAAATATTTGATTTAAAAAAAAATCATTTTTAAAAAACTAAATCATTTCCTGAAATAAGTATTATATACATTTGTCTATAGAATAATGCCACGTGGATTTCCATGCCATAATTCCACGTGGCTTATGAGAAGGCTTGAAATGTTTTTGCTTTTATATATTATATAGATGTGTAGATAGATGTGTAGATTTTTACCATTAATTATTAACTTTAATTTTTTTTCACTAAATAACAAAAAATACAAATTCTCATATAAAAATGAATATGCATGCAAAGTTGACAACATCTACGTTCAAATTAAAGATAACGACTTTTATCCGTCTCGCTCCGACGTTCGATTTGATATGCGGTGCGTTCCGCGGTTCATCCGAAGTCAAAAGTTATGACGGTTTCGGCGCACTCGCTGAAATTACTCCAAAACTTCAACGCCTTAGTGTCCGCATCAATTAGTAATTTAAACCATCAAACATACTTTATTTATAGAATCCTTTATTTTTATTTTTATTTTTGCAAAATATGTGGCTCGATTTTCTTTACCGAGATATACTGCTACATCACATTTCTTATCTTTAGCCCATATCTTAAAATTCAACTAACTGAATGATTATAATTTCTAATATATTAATTTAAGATATCCATATCTTAGCCTACTAAAATTAAGTAATCATGTTTTCGTAATTTAAGATCAGAAAATATTTGATTTAAAAAAAAAAATCATTTTAAAAAACTAAATCATATCCTGAAATAAGTATTATATACATTTGCCTATAGAATAATGCCACGTGGATTTCCACGTCATAATTCGACGTGGCTTACTGAGAAGGCTTGAAATGTTTTTGCTTTTATATATTATATAGATGTGTAGATAGATGTGTAGATTTTTACCATTAATTATTAACTTTAATTTTTTTCACTAAATAACAAAAAATACAAATTCTCATATAAAAATGAATATGCATGCAAAGTTGACAACATCTACGTCAAAATTAAAGATAACGACTTTTATCCGTCTCGCTCCGATGTTCGATTTGATATGCGGTGCTTTCCGCGGTTCATCGAAGTCAAAGTTATGACGGTTTCGGCGCACTCGCTGAAATTACTCCAAAAACTTCAACGCCTTAGTGTCCGCATCAATTAGTAATTTAAACCATCAAACATACTTTATTTATAGAATCCTTTATTTTTATTTTTATTTTTTCAAAATATGTGGCTCGATTTTCTTCACCGAGATATACTATACATCACATTTCTTATCTTTAGCCATATCTTAAAATTCAACTAACTGAATGATTATAATTTCTAATATATTAATTTAAGATATCCATTATCTTTAGCCTACTAAAATTAAGTAATCATGTTTTCGTAATTTAAGATCGGAAAATATTTGATTTAAAAAAAAAATCATTTTTAAAAAACTAAATCATTTCCTGAAATAAGTATTATATACATTTGCCTATAGAATAATGCCACGTGGATTTCCACGTCATAATTCCACGTGGCTTAATGAGAAGGCTTGAAATGTGTTTGCTTTTATATATTATATAGATGTGTAGATTTTTACCATTAATTATTAACTTTAATTTTTTTTTTCACTAAATAACAAAAAATACAAATTCTCATATCAAAATGAATATGCATGCAAAATTGACAACATCTACGTCCAAATTAAAGATAACGACTTTTATCCGTCTCGCTCCGACGTTCGATTTGATATGCGGTGCGTTCCGCGGTTCATCCGAAGTCAAAAGTTATGACGGTTTCGGCGCACTCGCTGAAATTACTCCAAAAACTTCAACGCCTTAGTGTCCGCATCAATTAGTAATTTAAACCATCAAACATACTTTATTTATAGAATCCTTTATTTTTATTTTTATTTTGCAAAATATGTGGCTCGATTTTCTTTACCGAGATATTACTGCTACATCACATTTCTTATCTTTAGCCATATCTTAAAATTCAACTAACTGAATGATTATAATTTCTAATATATTAATTTAAGATATCCATTATCTTTAGCCTACTAAAATTAAGTAATCATGTTTTCGTAATTTAAGATCAGAAAATATTTGATTTAAAAAAAAAAAAATCATTTTTAAAAAACTAAATCATTTCCTGAAATAAGTATTATATACATTTGCCTATAGAATAATGCCACGTGATTTCCACGTCATAATTCGACGTGGCTTACTGAGAAGGCTTGAAATGTTTTTGCTTTTATATATTATATAGATGTGTAGATAGATGTGTAGATTTTTACCATTAATTATTAACTTAATTTTTTTCACTAAATAACAAAAAAATACAAATTCTCATATAAAAATGAATATGCATGCAAAGTTGACAACATCTACGTCAAAATTAAAGATAACGACTTTTATCCGTCTCGCTCCGATGTTCGATTTGATATGCGGTGCTTTCCGCGGTTCATCCGAAGTCAAAAGTTATGACGGTTTCGGCGCACTCGCTGAAATTACTCCAAAAACTTCAACGCCTTAGTGTCCGCATCAATTAGTAATTTAAACCATCAAACATACTTTATTTATAGAATCCTTTATTTTATTTTTATTTTTTCAAATATGTGGCTCGATTTTCTTCACCGAGATATACTACTACATCACATTTCTTATCTTTAGCTCATATCTTAAAATTCAACTAACTGAATGATTATAATTTCTAATATATTAATTTAAGATATCCATTATCTTTAGCCTACTAAAATTAAGTAATCATGTTTTCGTAATTTAAGATCGGAAAATATTTGATTTAAAAAAAAAATCATTTTTAAAAAACTAAATCATTTCCTGAAATAAGTATTATATACATTTGCCTATAGAATAATGCCACGTGGATTTCCACGTCATAATTCCACGTGGCTTAATGAGAAGGCTTGAAATGTTTTTGCTTTTATATATTATATAGATGTGTAGATTTTTACCATTAATTATTAACTTTAATTTTTTTTTTTCACTAAATAACAAAAAATACAAATTCTCATATAAAAATGAATATGCATGCAAAATTGACAACATCTACGTCCAAATTAAAGATAACGACTTTTATCCGTCTCGCTCCGACGTTCGATTTGATATGCGGTGCGTTCCGCGGTTCATCCGAAGTCAAAAGTTATGACGGTTTCGGCGCACTCTCTGAAATTACTCCAAAAACTTCAACGCCTTAGTGTCCGCATCAATTAGTAATTTAAACCATCAAACATACTTTATTTATAGAATCCTTTATTTTTATTTTTATTTTTGCAAAATATGTGGCTCGATTTTCTTCACCGAGATATACTGCTACATCACATTTCTTATCTTTAGCCCATATCTTAAAATTCAACTAACTGAATGATTATAATTTCTAATATATTAATTTAAGATATCCATTATCTTTAGCCTACATGTTTTCGTAATTTAAGATCAGAAAATATTTGATTTAAAAAAAAATCATTTTAAAAAACTAAATCATTTCCTGAAATAAGTATTATATACATTTGCCTATAGAATAATGCCACGTGGATTTCCATGTCATAATTCCACGTGGCTTACTGAGAAGGCTTGAAATGTTTTTGCTTTTATATATTATATATGTGTAGATTTTTACCATTAATTATTAACTTTATTTTTTTTTCACTAAATAACAAAAAATACAAATCTCATATAAAAATGAATATGCATGCAAAGTTGACAACATCTACGTTCAAATTAAAGATAACGACTTTTATCCGTCTCGCTCCGACGTTCGATTTGATATGCGGTGCGTTCCGCGGTTCATCCGAAGTCAAAAGTTATGACGGTTTCGGCGCACTCGCTGAAATTACTCCAAAAACTTCAACGCCTTAGTGTCCGCATCAATTAGTAATTTAAACCATCAAACATACTTTATTTATAGAATCCTTTATTTTTATTTTTATTTTATTTTTGCAAAATATGTGGCTCGATTTTCTTCACCGAGATATACTGCTACATCACATTTCTTATCTTTAGCCCATATCTTAAAATTCAACTAACTGAATGATTATAATTTCTAATATATTAATTTAAGATATCCATTATCTTTAGCCTACTAAAATTAAGTAATCATGTTTTCGTAATTTACGATCAGAAAATATTTGATTTAAAAAAAAAATCATTTTTAAAAAACTAAATCATTTCCTGAAATAAGTATTATATACATTTGCCTATAGAATAATGCCACGTGGATTTCCACGTCATAATTCGACGTGGCTTACTGAGAAGGCTTGAAATGTTTTTGCTTTTATATATTATATAGATGTGTAGATTTTTACCATTAATTATTAACTTTAATTTTTTTTCACTAAATAACAAAAAAATACAAATTCTCATATAAAAATGAATATGCATGCAAAGTTGACAACATCTACGTCCAAATTAAAGATAACGACTTTTATCCGTCTCGCTCCGACGTTCGATTTGATATGCGGTGCTTTCCGCGGTTCATCCGAAGTCAAAAGTTATGACGGTTTCGGCGCACTCGCTGAAATTACTCCAAAAACTTCAACGCCTTACTGTCCGCATCAATTAGTAATTTAAACCATCAAACATACTTTATTTATAGAATCCTTTATTTTTATTTTTATTTTTGCAAAATATGTGGCTCGATTTTCTTCACCGAGATATACTACTACATCACATTTCTTATCTTTAGCTCATATCTTAAAATTCAACTAAATGAATGATTATAATTTCTAATATATTAATTTAAGATATCCATTATCATTAGCCTACTAAAATTAAGTAATCATGTTTTCGTAATTTAAGATCAGAAAATATTTGATTTAAAAAAAAATCATTTTTAAAAAACTAAATCATTTCCTGAAATAAGTATTATATACATTTGCCTATAGAATAATGCCACGTTTATTTCCACGTCATAATTCCACGTGGCTTAATGAGAAGGCTTGAAATATTTTTGCTTTTATATATTATATAGATGTGTAGATTGATGTGTAGATTTTTACCATTAATTATTAACTTTAATTATTTTTTCACTAAATAAAAAAAAAATACAAATTCTCATATAAAAATGAATATGCATGCAAAGTTGACAACATCTACTTCCAAATTAAAGATAACGACTTTTGTCTGTCTCGCTCCGACGTTCGATTTAATATGCGGTGCGTTCCGCGGT
This sequence comes from Campanula takesimana, assembly GCA_026119855.1. Taxonomy (NCBI): domain Eukaryota; kingdom Viridiplantae; phylum Streptophyta; class Magnoliopsida; order Asterales; family Campanulaceae; genus Campanula; species Campanula takesimana. The sequence continues at coordinate 12,657 of JAOWBW010003610.1, read as the reverse complement.
TCATCCGGAGTCAAAAGTTATGACGGTTTCGGCGCACTCGCTGAAATTACTCCAAAAACTTCAACGCCTTAGTGTCCGCATCAATTAGTAATTTAAACCATCAAACATACTTTATTTATAGAATCCTTTATTTTTATTTTTATTTTTATTTTATTTTTGTAAAATATGTGGCTCGATTTTCTTCACCGAGATATACTGCTACATCACATTTCTTATCTTTAGCCCATATCTTAAAATTCAACTAACTGAATGATTATAATTTCTAATATATTAATTTAAGATATCCATTATCTTTAGCCTACAAAAATTAAGTAATCATGTTTTCGTAATTTAAGATAAAAAAAATATTTGATTTTAAAAAAAAATCATTTTAAAAAACTAAATCATTTCCTGAAATAAGTATTATATACATTTGCCTATAGAATAATGCCACGTGGATTTCCAGGTCATAATTCCACGTGGCTTACTGAGAAGGCTTGAAATGTTTTTGCTTTTATATATTACTAGTGAGTAACCCGTCGAAATTCGACTGGAATAATAAGGCTAATTAATTAAGAAAAACTAATGCAAGATATTTTCATATTGAGTTAGTGGTACGAAATCCAATTAAGTGATCTGCAAATACTCCCTCCGTCCCAGCAGAAATGTCACTTTTTTTCCCTTTTGGTCCGTCCCAGCACAAGTGTCACTACCCAAAATGGAAATGTTTTAATATATTTATATTCAACCAACCCCACTCATTCTCTCTCTTCATTTTCCACCACTCATTTTATTCAACCAACACTACTATTTACCTCACTCATTCTCTCTCTTCATTTTCTACACACACTTACTACCTTTTCTTAATCTCCGTGTCCCAAAAATTGGTGACACTTCTGCTGGGACGGAGGGAGTATACCATACTAATCCAATCTCAAATAATATTCAACAATAGTAGATGCACCATTAGTAGCAGGAGACACAACTACACGTAGTCAATCACACAAATGCCATCCACTTCAGCCACTTGAAACCAATCACACAAAAATCCATCCACTTCAGTCACTTGAAACCGTAGTCACTCTTCAACAACTTCCGTTTCTAGAACCTTTGACTCCTTCCTACCCTCAACTTAACCGATTCTCAGAAATCATCCATGAGGCATACAACTCATCTGCACTTTTTTCTTTGTAAGTCAGATTAAGTCCTCCTTGAATCTCAAAGTAATGAGCAATGATCTCTGTTATGTTGTAAATTTAATAAATGGAAGAGGGTCGAAATTCACATTGATTTTCAGTTTATTAGACAGTGCATCCTCGTATTGCTTATAAAAAGAAAACATGTAATAGTTTACAACGCATTATCTATAAATACAAAATCAGACAAATTGTAGTGACTACCACCAATATAGTTATATCAAGTCATAGCCACACCCAAATATTAGCCCATTGCAACGCGTTCGTGTACCTTTATGTATGTGAATGATCGCAAGCTGCTTGCTTAAAAATCTAATAAAAGATGAATGTGAAATTTAAGAAATCGACATACATTTTATAAAACATTTTTTTTGAAACAAAATAATCAGATGCTCTGATTCTGTTCATGTGACATTACTTTTTGAGGCTACCTCTCTTTTTTTAGACTAAAAAAAAAAAAACACAACACACACAAATAAAAAGATACGAGCTTTATGCGCATCTGCCTATATAGATTGCAGATGGAATTGCAATTGCATGTCCGATGCCCACAACAGCATGTAAGGACCGCGAGCACCACCCGTACGGAGATGCCCACAATAGCATGTAAGGACCACGACCACCACCACCACCACCACTCTCCAGATTAGTATGATATTGTCCTCTTTGGGCCCAGCCCGTACGGATTTGTTTTTGGGCATCCCCCAAAAGGCCTCATACTAATGAAGTGTGTGGGTGCTTTTATAATTGCCGATGTGGGACTTTGGGTTGCACCCCAACAATCCTCCCCTCAAACCAAGGACCACACCGCTATGGCCCGCGGTGTTTGCTCTGGCCATATCAGCGAAACCTTGTACCAACCGCCTGCGGAACACCATCGCCCTCGATTGCAAGACCCCATTCACAATGTCGCACAATGGGAACCCCACTTCCCAGCCCATACGGTGTTGTTTTTGGGCATCCCCCAAAAGGCCTCATACTAATGAAGTGGGCGAGTCCTCTTATATACCTTGCAATTGTTTGCTCAATTGCCGATGTGGGACTTTGGGTTGCACCCCAACACAGCAAGATCCACACCAATAACAACTAATCACCTGCATGTATGCGCAACAAAGCCAACATTCATGAGATAACGTGAATAATTCCAAATATGCCTCACTCACCAGTATCAGAGATGCCTCTTTGCACAACCATACTTTAACTGAGAAGGAATTCTGCTAGGGATGGCAACGGGGCGGATAAGGGGCGGGTTTGACCAAAACCGTACCCGCCCCTCAAAGAACCCCCTTAGTACCGAACCCGCCCCGCCCCGCCAACTAGTTAACCCGCAGCCGCCCCGCCCCGCCCCGTATGGTCCAAAATCAATTTTTTTGGGAATCAAACTTCAAAAAGGGAAAGTCCTTGAGCTTGAGATTGTATTAAACAGTCAGGAATTGAAATTGAAAAGCTTTTCAAGGAAATTAAACGGTAATTCAAACATCAATGCAATTGAAGATGAAAAAGATATTCAAATCATGAATCTAATAACAACAAAGAGAGTAGAATGTTAATTTTAGGAAGAGAAGGGGACCTGGTGGTAATCTTCAGAAGGTACGACTAAAGCATCGAGAGGTGGAGAGTGAGAAGCCATTAACGACCTCAACGAAGCTAGTGTCTCTGCCGCATCGTCGATCTCTCGCTTCTCTCTCTCTCTGTCGCCTGAATGGGAATGTCGATGTCTCTGACTCTAGCGCCGCATCTCACACTTCGCTTCTGTTCTAACCCTAGGAATCGATTTGAGAGAGAGAGAGAGAAGCCGTGGGTGTCTCTGTCTCTCTAGCGGCGGAGTGGAAGTCGGAGGAAGACCTGGAAGCGGCGGAGTGGAAGTCGCCGATGTCGATGTCTCCCAGTCTCTCTAGCGCCGCATCTCACTCCGCTTCTGTTCTTCTAACCCTAGGAAATCGTTTGAGAATGAGAGAGATAAGCCGTGGGTCTCTGACTCTCTATAGTGTGTGGGTAATAATTGAAATGGGATAGGGATATTATGGTAATTTTATATATATATTAGTATATGGGGCGGGGCCCCGCGGGTTGAGATGAGAAACCGAACCCGCCCCGTGACCCGCCGGGTTTTGAAAAAAGGCTACCAAACCCGCCCCGCTGCGGAGCGGATCGTCCCGGATACGGAGCGGATTCGGAAAATTGCCATCCCTAAATTCTGCCCACTTGCAATGTCCGTATCCAAGCAACGAAATAATGAGCGGACGAATTGGCGTATAAAATGAAATTTGGACACTCATTAAGTACCACATTTACATGGTTATAAGTCTTTTTTTTTTTTTTTTTTTTTTTTTTCTAAAGTTGACATTTGAATTAGAACTCCAATAACACAAAATATTTTAAGATACAAAGACTTCTCGAATGAAATTCCAAAAATAGGTTTTTTTAAAAATAATTACCAAAACAACAACCCTAAAAACTTATTTACCAAAATAGCATTTTTTGGTAAAACCGGAAGTGGGAGTGCCGGTTTTAGGGTTGAATCCGGAAGTCCCACTTCCGGTTTTGACCCTTTAATTATTTTTTTTTTTTTTTTTTGCGAAATCTGAGTTTTATTAATTTTTTTTTGAAACCGGAAGTCTCAGTTCCGGTTTTAATTTTTTAATTTTTTTTTTTTTTTTTCGAAATAACAAAAAACATTAAAACCCCACCCACCGAAAGTTATTTGGCGTTTACTTAAAACCGGAACTGCCAATTCCGGTTTTGGCTTTTTTTTTTTTTTTTTTTTTTTTTTTTAATGTGAAATTTCTGGAAGTGGGAATATATATAACCATTCAACCACGACTTCAGTTTCTATGCTTAAGAGAAAGATAAAGAGAATCTGAGAAGAGAAAGAGAGAAGAAATAAAGAGGATTTTTAGATTTTGGCAAAATCTTAAAAAAGGTTAGTTTTTTTTTTTTTTTTTTTCGTTTTCTATGTTTGAAGTAAGATATTTAACTGTTGATTTAAATTTTGTTCATCCTTTTGTTATTATGCAAGTATACATATGTAAATTTAAAATATGCCTTAACAAATTTGTGTATGAAATTTGCTTGTTTATGCTCGATGTTCAATTTCTTGTGTTTGTGATTTATAAAAGAGTAGTTCATTTGTTTGTTTATTTTTTTAAAACACATGGTGATTATAATGTTAAATTAAGGTTTTGACAATTGATTTTTTCAATTCTTAGGAATAAATATGAATGGACTTCCACTTGTTTTCATGTGCTATTGGGGAGGAGATGATGAAAATCCGTTTGAAGGTGAACATTATGAAAAGGGGCCAAACAAACATCTTAAGGCTAAAACTCGTTGGAGGTATAAAAAGTTGATTAAGAGGTTATGTAATGCGATTGGTGTAGATCGACATTTTGTTCAATTACAAGTTATTTGTAGATTTCCTCATGTAATTGGTCATGGAGTTGCAAATTACATTCCTTTTATCATTGAGGATGATGCATGTATGGACCTCATGTTTGATGTTGCTACTCAGTTTGTTGGGATGTCTAGCTTACAGTTGTATGTTAAGATAAGTTTAGTTGATAATGTAAATGTTGATGAAGGAGAGGAAGAGGGGGTGGGAGAGGAAGACTATGGTCATGAGGCAGATAACCTTCAGATGGGTTCTTTAAGCTGCCACCGTGAGTGGGACTTTGGAGCAAGTTCATCAAGATATGTGGAAGAGGAAGAGGGAGAGGAAGAAGAAGAGGAAGAGAGAGGGGGCGAGGAAGACATAAATGATTTGTTTAATGAAGAAGAGGAAGATGAAGATTATGAAGAGATGATTGACTCGTACATAAATGAAGGTCATGATTATGGATATGAAGATGAGGATAGTGCTACTGATGTTAGTGATAACAGGAGTGATGATGGGGTGAGGGAAGATTTGAGAGTGGAATTGGTTCCTTATGTAGAGCAGCAAAATCAATACTATGGTAGAGCAGAGTATCCTTTTTATCAAGATATTGGGCAAGGATCAGAGATTTATGATGATAACCAAGATAAGTTTGATGTTTGGAATGCAGAAGAGGAAGGATCAGAAATTTACAAAGGTCTTCGGTTTGCAAAGAAGTTTGAGGTTCAACAGAAAATGAAGATATTTCATATTACGAAGAATCTGCGGTTCAAGGTAAAAAGAAGCACACCCAGCAAGTGGACTATTGAGTGTTGGGCGAAAGATTTCCCATGTAATTTTAATGTGAATGTGAGTTTGAAGAACGGTACGTATTGGGAAGTAACAAAATACATTGGTCCTCATTGTTGCTTGGCTACAGGAATAAACCAAGATCATCCTAACTTAGATGCTAAGTTCATAGGACGAGAGGTTTTGAGTATGGTGAAGGCTGATCCTGAGTTGAAAATTGGAGTTGTGAGGGCGGAAATGCATGCACGATTTGGGAAGGATATTTCATATAGGAAGGCTTGGTGTGGTAAACAAAAAGGCATTGCAGAGGCTTATGGAGACTGGAAAGAATCTTATGGAAGTTGCCGCGTTTGTTAGGAGCTATCCAAAAGTTTAATCCTGGAACCATTGTGGAGTATTCGAAACAAACTCGTCCTGGTACTTCATCTACGTTTGACGCTGCGTTCTGGGCATTTGGCCCTTGTCTACATGCATTTTCTTATTGTCGTCCTGTCATTTCTGTTGATGGCACATTTATGCATGGAAGATATAAAGGGGTTATACTTATTGCCATGGGTGTTGACGCGAATGATAGTTTGCTTCCTCTCGCATTCGCTATTGTTGAGAAAGAGGACTACCGTAACTGGAATTGGTTTCTAGAGCTTGTTTGCAAACATGTTATCAGGGGTCGTGAATGTTGCTTGATATCGGATCGTCATCTTGGCATCCTTTCCACCACTGCACAGGATTCTTGGCCACGAACAGTTGTACACAGATGGTGCATGTTGCATATGAGAGCAAATTTTCTACACGGTCGCAAGGGTGTTGGCTTGAAAGATCTTTTTTGGCGTGCTGTTAGCACCACCCAGGAAAGGAAGATGCAAATGTATCTGAGGCAGATTCATATAATCGACCCTGAGGCATATAAATGGTGGGAGTTTTTGGATAGAAAAAAATGGACTTTGGCATATGATGGTGGATACAGGTATGGGATTAAGACTACCAATTTGTCAGAAGTTTTTAATGGGGTGATGAAAGGAGCTCGTGGGATGCCTGTTTCAGCAATTGTTGAGACTTCCTTCTATAGGTGTGTGGCATATTTTCAAAGTAGATTGGAGACATCATAAGGGCTATAGGGGGGGATATCACTAATGCCACACGAAAATTCAGTCACAGGCTTGATATGAAGTACCGGCACAACGAGAATAAGGCCGGGTATCATCATGTTACGAGGTTTAACACTACGTCAGTGGGTATTTTTGAAGTGACAACGAGACATCGGGGTGACAGAGGTGGACACGTTCAAGTTGTGAAATTGGGTGAACAAAAATGCACTTGTGGAAAATGGGTCCAATTTCATTACCCATGTTCGCATGCTATTGCGTGTTTCAAAGCGCAAAACATCGATAGTGTGGGCTACATCTCAGAGTTTTACAACCTTGACTTTTACCACAAGACATGGAGGGGTACTTTTCAACCGATCCATGATGAGGCCTATTGGAACGTGGACGGTTTTGTCCCCATTTTTACACCGAACGAGGACCATAGACGCGATAGGCAAGGGAGACCCAAGTCAAGGAGATTGAGAAATACTATGGATTGGCAAGTTGCCAAAAAAAAATCGTTGTGGGATTTGCAAGGTTGAAGGTCACACGCGAAGGAAGTGTCCAACTCGTAGGGCTTAGAATCAAGTCGTTTTTTTCATCTTTCGTTTTGAAATTTCTGTAATATTTTAGAATTTTATGTATTGTGGTTTTATTTGAACTTGTAATATATTCAACCGTTGTTAACATGTAATTTCATTTAGTAATGTGAAATATATGTTTTTTTTTATAAACAAATGATTGGAGCGGATTTTGTGATGTAAATGTTGAGTACTCCCTCCGTCCCTATTTACTTTACAAATTCCCAATAAAAAAAATTTTAAACTTTTGTAAGGTAAATAGGGACGGAGTGAGCACACTTTTTAAGCCTAAATCATAGAAATATGAAGAATTTTTTAGGACAACGAAAAATAGCAAATGAGAAGATCATTTTGTGGGACGGAGGGAGTATTATTGAAAAACCCGTGACTTTTGGCATTAAACCCGTGACTGCAGGTTTTGTACTTTTGGCTTTTTTTTTTTTTTTTTTTTTTTTGAAACCGGAACTGCCAATTCCGGTTTTGATTTTTTTTTTTTTTTTTTTTTTTTTTTTTTTTTTTTCCGAAATCTGGCTTAAAATTTCCTTAAAAACCCCACCCATCCACCTTCATTTCGAAAAGAGAAAGAGAGAGCAGTGGAAAAAAACAAAGAAAGAAAAGAAGAAAAGAAAAGAGAAAGAAGAAGAGGAGGAAGAGGAAGAAGAAGAAGGAGGAAGATTTGTTCTTAAAAAATTGTAAGTTTTTTTTTTTTTAATTATTTTTATATTTTGTAATTTTAAAACCGGCAGTCCGAATTCCGGATTTTTCAATTTTAATATGATAATTATTGTTTTAAGTAAAATATTTTTTTTTAAGGCTGATTTTTACATGATTTTGAAGGCTGTTTTTGACAAACTTAGACTAGGATTTGGCGAAAAGTGATAAAACAAATTTTGTTGTACTCTGTATGATCTTTCTATAGGCTGTTTATTTGATTAATTTGGACTTAAATTGAATGAGTTATGGTTGCTCAAAGTTGAGTATTTAATCAAAATCTTGATTTTTACATGATTTTGAAGGCTGTTTTTGACAAACTTAGACTAGGATTTGGCGAAAAGTGATAAAACAAATTTTGTTGTACTCTGTATGATCTTTCTATAGGCTGTTTATTTGATTAATTTGGACTTAAATTGAATGAGTTATGGTTGCTCAAAGTTGAGTATTTAATCAAAATCTTGATTTTTACATGATTTTGAAGGCTGTTTTTGACAAACTTAGACTAGGATTTGGCGAAAAGTGATAAAACAAATTTTGTTGTACTCTGTATGATCTTTCTATAGGCTGTTTTATTTGATTAATTTGGACTTAAATTGAATGAGTTATGGTTGCTCAAAGTTGAGTATTTAATCAAAATCTTGATTTTTATTGGCCCTAAATTCTCTGTTTTAGATGAATCAATACGCAGCGCAGCCTTTAGCTGATCCAGGGCCGATAGATACATCAGTATTGACTTCACAGGCATTACATCGATCACAATTTATATGGGATGGTCAAGAAGTTGAGCGATTAAGAATTAGACCTTCAACTAGGCTTCCAACTATATTAGATTGGAGGATAGAGCAGAAGTTAAATGATACAGGATTTTATGGGTTTCACAAATTGGGTCATTTCCAAATTGATTGGCATTTGATAGAGGCGTTGGTTGAGAGATGGCGTCCGGAGACGCACACATTTCATTTACCCGTTGGAGAGATGACAATCACTTTGGAGGACATTGGTATGCTAACTGGACTTCCTATAGACGGAGATGCAGTCATTAGTGATGAAACTTATAAGTCTAAGGATGAGTGGATTGCGTTATGCCAAACTTTACTTGGTATTACACCAACTCCCACAGAAATGAAATCCAATTCCTTGTCTGTTGCAAGGATTCTACAAGCCTTCCCTCACTTTGATGCACTTCCCGCACGCCCTGAAGGGTGGTTGGTTGAGAGGTACGCCCCGAGCATATATTTTTTCTATGCTTAGGAGCGAATCTTATGGCGGATTCAAGTGATAACCTCGTGAAGTTAATTTACCTTCCACTACTGATGAATATGGAAGGGATCAGAGATTATAGTTGGGGCAGTGCAGTATTGGCATTTCTATATAGGGGGTTGTGTGTAGCTACAAAACCCAAGTCAAAAACTTGTGCTGGTTTCTTGACGATTGTCCAGGTATGTCATAATATTTAATGACATGATAGTAGTGGATTAAACATGTTGTTTATGTGACGTGAATATTTTTCCTTATAGCTCTGGGCATGGGAGAGGTTGTCTTGCACACGACCTATGAGACTGCAATTAGATATACTCCAGCAGGATGGATCGTTGCCATTTGGTTGCAGGTATACTTAAATTGATTTATTTTTCTTATGACTTGTTTAATATATTTTTCAGTTTTTTAATCATTATTTTTATGTCAATTACTATATATGTAGGTGGCGGAGTCCGTTGTCCCGTACACATATTACCTCCCACAACCTGGATGGATACCGAGACCAGCTGCAGCTTTTGACCGTGGATCAGGTTGTTTGGCAGCCATACTTAGGTTTTACTCAAAATTATCAGTGCTTCCAGGGACAGCATGTGTGGAGGACGAAGGCGCCCTTATCTGCTTTGATAGGGTGGAATGGCACCTTCCAGATCGTGTTATGAGGCAGTTCGGTATGCTGCAGAGTATCCCAGAGGATTGTGACACTAGTCAGGCACTTCATCGGATTGACCGACGAGGTCGGCCAAAGACTAACTTTATGGATTTACACCGCCAGTTCATAGATATATGGAACATACGTGATGAGTTGGTCGTTAATGGGGTGTATGGTCTGGAGGATGTGGATTACTCTCATGAGTATATGATATGGTACAGATCTATTACTCGGAGGTTCATCCAAAATCCTCTCCATAGAGTTAATGAGGGGTACATGACACATGCTACTGCCTATGAGAGTTTGGTAAGATTTATATAATGCTTTTTCCATTTTTTTACAATTATATTTGCTATAATTATATTTCTTATTTCTTTAACAGATTCAAAACTTGCAACAACTATACATCTCCAACAACTGTGAGTATAACCGTGCAATTATCCGACAATCGTTGACAACGATTCGGGAAGTGCAACGACTAGATGCCCACCCATGCTAACCCCCCCCCACCACCACCACCACCACCACCGCAAGATCATGGACAAGGTATGTTACAGAGGCGAAGTCAGTTACAGGATGAGGAGGAAGAAGGAGGATGAGTGAGGAGGAGGAAAGAGGAGGAGGATGAGAAGGAGGAGGAAGGATCTTTCTCACACCACCACCCATCACCACCGGAATATCGTGGACAATGGAATGCAGGGGGGGAATTGGAGGATTATCGAACATGTTTGATTATAATCAGTTTTCACATTCACAGATGCAAAATTTTGGTAACTTCAATCTACCAAGTGGGCAGAGCGGCATCACACAAAGAAATGTTCCTCAGACTCCAGAGCCTTCCTTCGGATTTCAGCCATATGCTGGTAGTAGTATTCCTATTCCTCCATTCAGTGTACCATCTTATAGTGGGAGTGGTAGTACTCATAATAGACCCTACTCCTTCATCGTCATCACAGCAACCACGACAACAATCATCATTACTATCTCGCTTCATTAGAAGAACAAATAAGGAGGGAAACACGTCGTCCTGCAACTTACACCCCATCCGATCATCCTTGAGAGATTTTTATCTTATGTGACCGGGATGTGGTCACTATTTATGTAGTCTCTGACGATGTACTGTTTCTTTCTATATTGTTATTTTATCTATTTAAAATTTTTTGTTATTGTTATTTGGTTTTGTAAAAAATAGTATGGAAATTTAGTTATCATTAATTACTGAACTTTCAAAACCGGAACTGCGAATGCCGGTTTATCAGAAATCTCAAAACCGGAACTGTCAATGCCGGTCTTATCGAAAATCTCAAAACCGGAACTGCCAATCCCGGTTTGTATCACATTTATCTCTCTTTAAAAAGATCGGTTAACTCAAACCTAACGTATCCATCCCTCCTCTATTCTTCCATCCAAACCCCGCCCTCGACCTCAAAACTAATTCATCTTCAAAATGGATCCATCGCTCCCCCGCTGGTATCTGGAGGACGACCTCTTCCTGGTCATCCTGGTCAACCCTCTAATCCGCAATCTAATCTCTCTCAAATCGAACGAGAGTTAGAATCTCCACCGCCTCATAATATACCTGGTCCCGCCGGTGTCGCACAGTCCGCCATGCGTCGGCATCGCTCCGGAAAAGCTCATGTCTCTCAGGGACCCCCGATGTCGACACAAGAGTCCATAAGGAGAGCGATTTGAAGAGCCGGTGGAGGATGAACATTTCCAGCGCAGACCTTGGCTATCTGCAATGGAGTATCTTACTGCAGAGGGTACATATTATCCGTTGAAAATGATCAAGGAGAAATGCCATAAATATGACAGGGTGGAACAGGTATATAATTAATATTATTTATAGTTAAGGTTAATATTTAAAAATAATTGGTCGTTATTTTTTTGGTCTATTAGGTTGTTGTTGTTGTCAAGGAGTGCACACGAAGTGATTATGCTCTCTTTTTGTGACTTTGAAAGATCCTACGGATACAATTGAAGCTACCATTGGTGACAAAGTGCTTAAGGAAAGTGAGTATGGAAGTGACATATGTGTTGGTGCTGTTCTGATTCTTACAGGTATGAAATATTTTCCTTAACATTACACTCCCTAAGGATATTTTCCTTAACATTTTGTTCTAAATGTTTTGTTTTTGATCTATTAGGTTGTTGTCTTCGCCGTCTCACGCTCAAAAAAAGTCCTTAACATTACACTTTCCAATGTTTTTCGGTATTCCTAAGGATTGTTGAGTTTATTTGTTGGATATGTAATATTTGGATTTATGTCGGATTTGCTATTGATGCCCGGGATGTGGTCACTGAATATTTGGACTTATGTAATATTAACTATGTGACCGGGATTGTGTCACTGAATATTTGACTTATGTAATATTTACTATGTGACTGGGATGTGGTCACTGAATAATTGGATTTATGTATTATATATTTTCCTATGTGACCGGAATGTGGTCACTGAATAATTGGATTTATATATTATTTATTTCCTATGTGACCGGGATGTGGTCACTAAGTGTTTGAATGTATTAATGTTGGATTTTGTGGAGAAGTTTATTCTATCCTATAAAATCAACGTTTTCCATGCCAGATATTCATTTCCGGATTCAAGCAAAAAAAAAAAAAAATTCCCAGAATTCGCAAAAATAAAAAAACAAAAGGTCAAATAAAACCACAATACATAAAATTCTAAAATATTACAGAAATTTGTGAACAATTTTTTATTTATTTATTTCCTATGTGACCCGGAATGTGTGGTCACTAATAAACCACAATACATAAAATTCTAAGAAAATAATAATCATTTATTTCTTCTTTTTTTTTTCCCCTATGCCTTTCTCCCTTTCCTATGTAAACAAGTTTAATGTTTTTTGTTATTTCGAAAAAAAAAAAAAAAAAATTAAAAATTAAAACCGAACTTGAGACTTCCGGTTTCAAAAAAAATTAAATAAAACTCAGATTTCGCAAAAAAAAAATAATAATAATTAAAGGGTCAAAACCGGAAGTGGACTTCCGGATTCAACCCTAAAACCGGCAC